>CM066044.1:135846406-136035491 GCA_033557465.1 Ichthyophis bannanicus
CTTTCCTACCATACCGAAGAAACTTTTCCTCTTAATGGGATTATTAATGTCCTTACCATTCAGTTAAACGATCTTACAGGAAAGCCTACTGACAATATAGCTCAAATTAACAGTTAAATGTTGCCGAAACATCCCAAATTGTAGCCTATCAAGTTCAATTACGACATACTGTAGAACACCAACATCATTAAGCGCCCGTCAAAGTCAGCTGCTCTCTATTAGCCCCAAGAAGAAAACCCACAAAGCACATTCTTAGCCCCAGCCCCCTGTCCATACTAATCCGAACACCTAATTCTGAAAAAACCGCTCCCCAAAACCACTAAAAAACAGGGGGCTATATAATACACAAAAACATAGCGGTGAGCCCACCTAGGACCAGACAGACTGGGAGGGCAACAAAGACCTAATACATTCCCTTACTTCTATGTCACTCAAAAATCGCTCTCTGAAAAGACGAAAGCGAGAAGAAAACAAAAGCAACATCTCAACCAGGATATAACCCTGGAGCTCCTGTCACACAATACCGAAATGGATGTCTCAGTATATAGCCCTGTTGCATAATTAATGTCTTTCCCTGTGTGGGAATAAAAGTCACCTTTAACACGACCTCTGACCAGTCAAACCCCTCATGATAATCAAGCGCCATGGAACTTTAGCAAATAAAAGTTGGCCAACTGACTTATCCACCGCCTCTGCCGCCTACTCCCTTATCCTCCAGAAATGCATATAACTCCCGGACTCGATCAAAAGTCTTGGTCTGGTTATTGCACTGCGTGACTCTCAGTTAGCGGGCATTATAATAGGAGTCTCACAAACTAGCTTACAATTGCACCAAGTGTGGACGACATTTCCAGAAACCCTTTTGTCCTCTGATCCACCGTCGCCTTCGGCGAAGTCTGGGATAACAAGAGTTTCTGTCCCTGATAGTGTTCCAAAGTTGAAAGTGCCTCTGGCTGCTACCCCATTATATTGGCATACTTGCTGACCACAGTAAACTTTCAAGATGATTGGGTTTGGACGCTTGCCACATGACCATGGACCAGAGTTAGTCACTCTATGGCCGTTCTCGCTTTCGAATGGCATAGCAAATTGCAACTTCAAACATATCTGGAATCATGGCCTGCCAAAGGCCACCAAGTCAGGGCCCTCTGTTGCACTCAGTAACTCCTCAGTATTCTTCAGTTATTCCCTCCCGGAGTGTATTTATTACCGTTCTTCCACCTCTCTTTGTAATGAACATAATCCACTTGGCCTGCGTCTCCACGGCCCTCTAGCCTTTCTCCTTGTGACGCCACCACATTCTGCCACCTTCCCCAAACGAGCCTTATTTGACTCCAAAGAAGCTTGCAAAGCGTTGATATCTTCCTGCATTGCCACATAGCAATTCTCCATTAGGCTTTTGAAACCAAGTCTTTTGACTGGCCTGAATCTCAGCCAGAAGTCTCCTGTGAGGTCTCAGGACAATCTCGGATGACCACCATCTTGTGTAGGTGAGAGCAGGGTGTGTCCGTCTTGGTTCTCTTTTCACTAGCATTTGGATACTTGGTAATATCCCAGCCAGGCCTGTGTGAGGCCAGAACATATCTAGGATCAAATGGTATCAACATAGGTAGGAACTATTTGTTTAAAAGATTGCCAAAAGTCAGGATTCTTGTCTATTGCCCTCCGGAGCACAGCTCTTACACAATCCATGCTTGACCAGAACCAGGCTGTCGCACCCCCACCGAATCCCATTGTTTTTTATTCTTCTATTCCTTTTCTTAATATTCTTAGTTATGCATATATCTTTTAATAAAATACACATTAGAAAGTTGATTTTGTGCACAGTTTTCTTTGAAGTTGCTTTAATGAAAATTCCTAATATTCGCTTTAGCCTACTGCTTAGCCAAATGGATCCTTGTTTTTGGAAGACTCCAACAATCATTTTATACACAAGAGAGAGAAAGAAATGTCTCCTCAGTGGAGATGAAAACAAATTTTTGCTCTTCCTCCCTCAAAGAGCCTAGAGAGTCACAGCCTCCTAGATGTGTGTCATTTTCAGTGTTTGGGTTTACAGCTTTCTATAGGTTGGAACTCCATACTACAGTTTGGCCAGTGTCAACGGGACTGTCCATCCACAATGTATTGAAGAAATTTTCCTATCAAAGTAATAATTCATAGGTTTAGGCAACCATTAATTAACAAAAGAACATAAGATTTTGGCCCATAATGGGTCAGAACAACATGGTCCATCACGCCCAGTATCCCTGTTTCCAACAAGGGCCAAACAAGATCGTAAATATCATGGCAGGATCCCAAAGGTAGACCATGAATCCATGCTTACTTATCCCAAGAATTAGCAGCGGACTTCGCCCAGCCTCCAATTTAAGAATGGATTTATTTACTGTTTCCCACCCCTACTTCCTTGGTGGTGATGGCAGGCTATATGTTTAGCCTTTGGAGATGCAGCTTGGGTTAACATGTGGGGAAGGAGGGGATTGGGGATAAGGAGTCCTAGAACATAAGAGAATAATATAAGATTATTCCAAAATGGCTCCATCAAGCCCAGTATAGTGTTTCCAACATTGTGCCAAATCCAAGTTTCCTTATCAGCAACAATTCCTAGGGGCTTGGAGTATAGTCACTGTGCATCAGCAACACCTAGCAGCTGGATGTAAGATTCATTGGTAGGGTTCTGAAAGGAGCCTATTGTGTGGGGCCAACATGCTTGTGACTGTAAGGACTTGAGTAAAGTAAGTTTAGAGATGGGATGTAACATAGATGACAAAGCCTTCAGGAAATTGCATTAGATCCCCACCATGTTGGAAGCTCAAAACAAGTAGAAAGGAAACGCTGGCAACAATTTTCCTTGGGCATTTTCACTTACTTTGTAATATCATGATCCCCAAATTTAATCCCAATCTTTTGCTTGCTACAGTCCCTTAGTCCAAGAGTCACAAACCCCAGAACTCTTTTTAATGTATCTACAGTCTGATCAGTAGGTGTCATCATAGGAATGATGGGCTGCTTCCCTTCCCCCATGGACTAAAGCATTTTCCTCCACAGCATCTACGTGCCCAGAGGGGAGCAAAGATCGTATTCCCGAAGGAAAAATTTGGGGGTTCTTCACATGTACAGAACACAGCACATGCCAAAGACCCACTGGACGAGGAGTCCATAATCTCACTTTAAAATCTACAACATATAACTTTCAAAGCAATACTGAAAATATCTTCATTCTGAAGATAATTTTATGGTCGTCTGGGAGCATCATAACGATGAGATTTTTGAACAGTTTTTCTATACTAACCTTATTTAAAGGCACAGTCCGAAAGTACGTTCTCCCAGTGGGATCCAGAGCATCTGTTCCGGCTCTCATTTGCACTATTAACAGTGTAATAAAACTCCCAATAATGAGCCCTTTTTTTTTTAGTTAGAAAGTAGCTTATATATTGCATGTGAAAAAGAAAAGAATTGCCTATTGCCTGAAATAATATTAAAGTGGTGCAGTTCATATTGATTTATTCAGAAAAACTTATGGTGCTAATTAAAGGCAGCTATGCAATTAATAAGCTATGTCTGGAGATGTCCTAAGTTAAAGTTAACCTCCACACGTATGGAGTAAATGCTCAAAATATGCACCCCGAGACAAACTTTTTGACTGCTAATTTTTATGCACACAAAAGCAGGATATATTTTCAGATTTTATATTAAACCTATAAAGTCTACTTAATATATCATGTTGTGAGATCTGGGGAAGTGCCCTTATTAGAGATCTAAATAATCAGGTATGTGGTTAAATTAGAGATGATGTTATCGCCACCATATCAAAAATGGTCTAAACCTCTAAACCTCTGCTCTTTAGGACGCTCACATTTAGTCAACTCCCTTTAGATCAGAGCTACTCATTCCAGTCCTGTTGGCCCGCAACCCTGCAGGTTTTGGGATATCCCGAATGATATGCATGAGATATATGATGCATTAGAGATAGCCTGCCAACCTGACTGGTGTTTGTGCCCTCCAGGGCTGTATTTGGAGACTCCTGCCTTACACCTCTGTCATTTAAGATTGTGAGTGGGCAAGGTACAGATGTTCTAGACATCAAAAGGGTAGATAGAATGTGTCACATTCCTCCTAGATTCTCAACACCACCAAAAAGTTGTCTAATAGACAATATTTTGGTGGTGGTGAGAATCAAGGAGGAATGTGACAAATTCTAACCTCTTTGATGTCTTGCACATCTGCACCTTGCCCACTTACAATCTAAATGACAGAGGTGTAAGGCAGGGGTCTCCAAATCCAGCCCTGGAGGGCCAAACACCAGTCAGGTTGGCAGGCTATCTCTAATGCATATATATCTCATGCATATCATTAGGGATATCCCAAAAACCTGCAGGGTTGCTGGGCCACCAGACTGGAATTGAGTAGCTCTGCTTTAGATAGTTTGTCTATTTGTCTCATATACCATACAATACAAGACAAAACAAATTATACAAGGGTCAAAATTCTGTGGTGGTGGTCAGTAGGGAGGTTCATTTCTTTAAACCTGAAATATTAATATCTTTTTTAATCGAAAAGGGAGAGAGAGAGAGCTTTCCATCTGGCTGTGCCTGCTGTCCTGTGCCTTTATCGTTTGAGGGAGAAATGCCAGCGGAGATTGTCTGTGCAGGCAGTGCGTCGGCTTCTCCTGTCCTTCTGTGACGTCAGCGTGCCAAGGCCCTTGCTGCTATATCATCTAGAGGACCTCAGGACCATGGCCAGAAAGAGGCGTGGCCAAAGGGGCAGACCACGCCCCTTTGGTGCCCCTTCTGTGAACCGGCGGTGAATGGATGCTCAGGAGGATATATGGAACTTTGTAAGTTACTTTACTGTTGATGTTTGTATTGTTTTATTTGTGAAGCTACGACCATGTTTAAAGGTACACCTGTGACCCGTGGCTGTGGCTGCTGTGAAGACTGTTTGGTCCACTGGATAAGCACTTTGCAGTGCATGCAGGTCAGTTACTCCCTCAGTGCAGCAGAACGGACCCCTCCACTGATATCTCACCCACAACAATCTTTTACTGGTTTTACAAAATGGCTCACCGGAGCAGGAGGTGTCTTCTTATCTACCATGTTCATTACCTAAACCTGTGACGTTGCTAGAGGATGTATATGCACCAGAAGAGCCTTCGCAGGATATTACTTTAAAGGATCTGTTGGGCTGCCATAACCAGAATTGACTCTAAGCTGTCTAATACTATAGCATCTCTTTGTATATTCACGCAGGAATCTGTTGTTAAAGCTCAGGAGGTAGGTTCTAAGCTTTTGGGGATGGAGGCTGGTATTCTAGAGTGAAAGGCAGCTTCAGGATTTGCAGCAGACTAGTGCTTCTGCAATTAAAGATTCTGCAGTTATCCCTTCTAAGTTGGAATCCCTGGAAAATATGTCCAGGCTAACAACCTTTCATTTTTTGAATTTCCCGAGAACACATCTCTTGTCTCCTGATTCTTCTGTTTAAATATTTGAAGGAGATATTACAGATTACAGATATAATTTTCTTTCAAAGAATGTTATTATTTGCCAACTAAACAGCTGGTTGGGGATGTTGCTGGTGATGGGTTTGATGTTTTGACTCCAATGCTAGTCAAGATTTGACTAAGTTGGAGGATTCTGCTGATATTATTACTAATAAGCTACATTGTTGGTGACCTTTTGTTTTACAATCTTTTTTCAAGTGTAAAGATTTAATTTTCTGCAATCAAAAGCTGAATGTCTTTCCAGACATTTCCAGGGACACTCAGCTCCGCAGAAAGCTGTTTTGTCCCTGAAATCTAGAGTGATAGGTATTAAATTGAAAAGGACACTGAAAAACACAAAATTTGTTTTCACCTGCATTAAAATTGGGATTGGAAAGTAGGCATCTTGCAGAAGAGTCATCGCAATATCTGTGGTGCCTAGTTTTAGCCAGCCTGCTCTTCTCTGCTGAGCTTCCTTCCTGTTTCTTGACTGGCCCAAAGTTTGTCTGGTTTGCAGCTCCTTGGAAAATGCTAAGTGGATTGTTTGCCTTATGAATCTATTGAGTCCTGCTATAGAGATTTACTCCGTAGATTTTTCTTTTGGCAGAAATTCAGTGAAACATGTCTACATATACTGGCATAGATATTTACCAAGCCTAATCTAGATCCTAGTGATGATCAGACAGGATCTGACTTAAGCTTGGTAACATCTCTGACAGTGTACATGATTTCCCAGAACGTCCGGCACAAGAACATGGCAAAAGAAAAAGTCTTTGGAGTTAATCTTTCCAGCAGGAGTCAATAGATTCACAAGGCAAAAAATCCACTTATTTTTCCTTCAATAAATGCTACAACCTGGACCTGGCCCTTGCTGTGATATATGCCTCAGATAGATTGACAGCACAGATGTTCTGATTGCAGACTTAATAATGACGTTAAATTAGTTTTCTATAAACCTACTCGATTGACTGTGAATAATCTGGATTTTAGTGATTTTAGGATGATAGTCCAGTTATTAGTAATGCCATACTTCGATTATTGCAATAGTGTTTATCCGGGATTGCCGGTTTCTTGGATAAAATCCCTTCAACTTGCACAGTATGCCGCTGCTGGCTTGATTTTTAGAGGGAGAAAATCTGAGCATATAAATCCATTTTTGAAGCCGTTCCATTGGCTCCCAGTCAGATTTTGAATATTTTTGTTCCTGATGCTGAAAATCTTGTAGCTTTGCATTAACCATCCATGGAACTAAGGTATTCAACAACTGCAGCTTGTCAGACGGCTGCCCTAGAGTGAGAACTTACACAATCTTGACGATGCATATATTCATATGATTCTTGCAAGGTATTGTGGGTAATGTAGTTCTTTCACTCCCAAACCCAGCTGAAGACAATAATTGAGTTGTGATACCAGTGGTAAGGCAATAAATACTTCTTTTATTGATGGGGTTTTATTCACCCAGCACAAATATGCTTGGTAGCAATATAAATGAGGTTACTTGCTTGCAGTGTTTAAATGGATAACAGAAAGTCACAAAGCAAATCAGAAAAACAACCTTCAGCTTGTCAGGCAATTAGCTAATGTTTTCTTAGCAAATAATTACCAAATAAAAAGGCACAAAGACAATAAATGAACTTTGTTTTTGTAAGGTTAACTTCTGCTTATTTTCCACGCAGATCCCAGCAGTGATTCTCCCTTGCTCACACACACAATCAGGTGCAGCTTTAATTACTATCAATTGACCAGCTGAACCCTTTAGCTGGCTGGCTGCTACTGTGTGAACCCAAATCCTGCTTTAAGAGCTGTTTGCAGTGGAAATAAAGAACAAAGTTAGGTTTCCTTTGTGATGGCTGAGGTGTTTGCTCACAGAAAGCTAGCAATAGCATTTAGATAGAGAACAGTCCATGTAATGAATAGTTTCATCTGCTGTATCTCCCCCTTCATCAATCAGCATAGGGTCACTATCCTACATTGGCACAGACGAGTCTTTCCATAAGGCACTATCATGAGAATGCTTATTCCCTTGCTGCCATTCACTATTATAGATAGGGTCTGGATCAGTGTTCATATCTGAGCCTCTCCTGCTATCATAATTCCTCTCTGTATATCCTGGCCAGTATGTAATCCAGTTTCTGATGTCCAGCCTTCCAATCTTGATCCCTGGACACTGGATCTTCCCTCACATACCTTTTGGCATAGGTCTGAAAGTCCTTTCCACGTGCAGTCTTCTCTCTTCTAGGTAGCCACTGGTGATTCCTATCTCTGCCCCTTCCATTCCTCTGGCTGACTCCAGTCCAATGGACTCTGCTGGCACTTGGAATACCTCCCAGTATGGGTACTGCCTTGGATTCTCCAGACCTTCCAATGGCCTTCCTTCTCTTCCTTCCAGAGAGTTTTCCTTCTCTCTCTATCCGCGTTGGCTTGGCTTCTGCTTCTTCGAGATGATGTTGGTGCTTGAGCTTGAAGCTGTTGCCGTATCTCCTCTGTAGCTGTTTCTGTAGCCTTTGCTGAAGCTGTTATCTGAAGAATACAGCTCTATCTTATTCTGTCCTAATGGGTGCTCCTCCCTAACACAGCGCAGCTGTGTTGAATCAGGTCCTGCCCTTTGAGATGAGTGCTTAGGGATTACCTCATAGCTCTCTTGATTTGCACCCACACGTTTTTCTCACTTCAGCCCCTCTCATGGGCTGCTGGAAACCTGGTGCATTCTGGGACTGGTAGTCTTTTATGTGAAAACTCTGTTTTCTTACTTCTACCAGAACTGACAGGTTGCTTGTTCAGAGTCACATCATCTTTTCTATAGCTCCTACCTGAGCTATGATAAGCTTCCTTATCACAAGCTTTTATCAATTCCTATGGTTTCGCAAATAAGGAAAGTAGTAACCGGAAATAGGATTTTTTTCAATTTATGGCCCTATTACTTGGAATTCTATGCCTGTTTGCCATTCATCTTGGGCAGAATCATTTATCTTTTCGGAAGAAGGTCAAAAGCTGGTTTTTAACCTGGACGTTTATGTGATAGAATATGTAATGAAGGTTATGTTATGTTTTGCCATCAAATATTTGTTTAAATTTTTTTATTCACATTCCTTTATAATAAATGCAAACACAATACCAAGAAAATGAAGAAAATTATGAAAAAGACAATGAGACAAAAGATATAAACAAAATCAAATAGCTCACATCTAGGGTGGCTACAATTACTAATTACAATCAGCAGAAACACATAACAAGAGGTGCAATATTAATCTTGATTTCCTAATTATACTTAAACAAACCAACAACACATTGCTACTATATGACAGAGCCAGGGCTGTGCAACAGTAGACGCACTTAGAAAGTCTTCCGGTTGGGATACCTCAAAGAAAACATAGGGGTATGTTTACAAAGCAGCGGTAGTGGCCTCCACACGATTCTATGGGGCCACGGCTCCGATATCGCACGGAGGCCACTACCGCTGCTTTGTAAACATACCCCATAGTTCCCTCAAATGAAACCAGCCACTTACAGGGAAACTTGAGAAAGAAAGTAGCACCCACAGAGAAAACACGCAGCTTTAGACCCTAAAAAGCCTTGCGTCTTAGCTGCCTGGTCTTGGAAACATCTGAGAAGATGCTAATTTTTTGGCTACAGAACAGCTCATTCTTTTTCTGATAATACAGCCATAAAATTGTGTTCTTATCAAGTACAAAAATAAACCAACCCACCAATGTGGACAGAGTAGGGATCTCATCCTTAGAAAATTCCAAAAAAACGGATAAGTCAAGACTATCCATAGATTGAGCCACAAGCTGCTCATCACCGCCCTCTGAAGAAACTCTGGCGCCCCTAGGCAAATAATAAATATTTTTTAGGGATAAGGTAGCATAATCCTGAAAGCCTAACATCTCTCTAAGATATTTCTGTAATCAAATCAGCAGGGAAAGAAATCTAGTTACAGGAAAATTTGAACATCCAAGATTATTAAACCTAGAGTCATTTTCAAGGGTCTCCATTCAGTGGTGGAGTAGCAAACTATTGTTAACAAAAGAAGATGTAGCTCCCTAAATGGTAGATCCTTGGGATTCAAGTTTCTGCAAATGAGATTCAAAAACATCTAATTGAGAATCATGCTTTTCCAGTTTTAGATGGATAAAACGTACTTACAGCCAGCACCTTCTTCTTCTGCTTGCCCATACCAGGTCAGGAGACTCACCGAGTCTCTCCGTGCTCTGAAGGGGCTCCAAAGGGACAGGATGTGCCCCCTTAGGACGCATCCCTTCAGATAAGCTTGCAGCCACATCCTGTGCAGCAAAGTCACACATTAAGGACCTCCAGCTGACAAAGCGGCACGCTGATTGGCTGTCCCGAGTAGGGCCAAAAGCAGGCTCCCTCCTTCCACCAGCACCAATCACACCAACGTGGAGCACCTTCAGGAAAAGCAGTTAACTGAGCCACCTAAATGTTCATTTTTACTATGCATGCTATTCTTGCAAACTAATAGGCAGGTATAAATCAATAAATGAAATGAAATGGAAACTTCTGAGTTAGCACGCCATGCTCCAATACCTGCTGATTTGGACAGAAATCAATGAATTTCACAAAGTGAAGGCTTTATAAAAAGGACTTTGAACAGTTAACTAAAAGCTTTCCCTTACATACTGAAAGTCTCTTACCTTTGGCAGAGAGCCTAGAAAAGTCAGCGCTCATCTCTGGCTGCAAGGATGAAGTAGTGTGGTTGCTGTGTTAGTTCAAGTCTAAAGGTTGTAAATAAAAAGAAAAACAAAAACAGACAATAAAATAATATCTTTTTATTGAACTAACTTAATATATTTTTGGACTAGTCCAATAAAAAGGTATCACCATATATTCTTTTCTTGGTTTTATTTTTATTTTCAACCTAGCTGCAAGAAAAACCTGTAATTTAAGCCGCTTTCCCTCTGTAGAGAGCTGGATTGGAGCTTGTACAGTCATATAACATTAACATGTGAAGTGGCATTTTAGAAAGGGCGTCCAAGTGCATCTGGGACAACCAGGGCAAAACGTGTAGAAAAATGCCAGGGACGTCTATGTTTTGGCCTGATTATAGAAAGAGACATCCCCAATGTGGACACCCACACCGGCATCCACATATTTATTTAACAAATTTTTTATACCATTTTTCTACTAGTCAAAATGGTTTGCAAAGAACTATGTGTAAAACAGAGAAACTTAGGTGCATCAAGGGTTACATATAACATCATTAGGTACAAGAACTGAATAATAATTAACTTAAACTAACAGGTTAATAAGTATGAACATGACTATAAAGGATAAACTGAGTACAGTGTGGGGGAAGGGATTTTGGGGGGAGTTGTGTGTGTTTCATCTGGATCCAGATGGTTTGGGTTAGTAATGAGGGGAGGATTCAGCTGTAGCTGCTTTGATCATGTCCTTTGATCAAGAGTTTCCTGGAGGTGAGGTAAGAGTCCATGTTGAGCTGAATTTTATTGGGGATCTGAGCAGAAGTAGTCTTGTAAGAGGAAGGTTTTAAATTTATTTCAGAAATCTCCAGTTGATTCAGTATTCCTTAGAGGGGGAGGTAGTGAGTTCCAGAGAGCAGGGGTGTAAAATGAGAATGCTCTGTTACATATTCTTTGTTTTCTCTTCCTGAACTACAAAACCCGGGGCAGGGATGTCTATCATATGCTAGTCTGCATAGGGGGACGTTTATCGGCATGACAAAATGAAAACAAGGGCCCTCATTCCCCATAAGTGTTTGATGGTCAACAGAGAAAATATAGGGGATATAAGTGCACCTCGTTCTCCACACCCTCTGGATATTTGATTCACAAAACGAGCACTTTTTTGATGCCTATTCATGCCTTGAGCAGGTATAAAGTCTGATGTGGCTCAGGATATGAAGGGATTTCTGAAATCGGGAAGGATGTCCAAGTAACCGGGTAAGGCGGACGTGTCGCCTCTCCCCCCAACTCCACACTTCTCCCGTGCACCACCGCACTCCCTTCAATAAAACCATCACACAATTTTGGGCTTTAACTGGTCGCAGCTTTATTAACCTTTAACAATAACCAAATTACAATCCAACACAATAACATTACCCCCCCTCTTTTATCAAAGCGCGAGCCCTCACCAGCCATGTGAGTAGCAAGGTGATGCCGCTTCCGCTTCTGCTGAGTCCAGGCCCCGGCTAAACAGCCTAGCCCTCCCTCGTCCGGCTTCGCCATATTACTAGCAAAAACCTGAGGGGTTGTCTGGGCGGGGGTCCCCCACCCCCGCCCAAAAGCTTGCCTCCGGCTCCGGAACCCGGAAACCTCCGGGATCCCGCCACCCCCCCCCCCCCAGCTGCAACAACCCACATCCTCAACCACAGCCCCACCCCCAACGCTAGGGTGGGCGGACGGGCACCCGACATGTCTGGCTTCGACCTGGAAAAGGCCGGAGCCACGGCGCGTCCCCGTACTTGCCGGAGGCTGGTCCCACCTCCCTTCCACCCCATTGGCTCCCGGCGGCCCGCGGGAGCCAATGGGGTGCCCAGAACCACTCTGGCTCGCCCCCCTTTCCCCATCGACGCCACGACCCGGGGGATCGCATCCTTGCCGCCCCCCGGTTACCACAGGCCGCGTGCACGCCGGCTCCGCGGCCCAGAATTTCCCAGGAATGCCCTGGACATACCTACACTACACCTCTGTTGCTACTTGAATGTCCTCACTCTGGGGATGCCTTTAAAAGCACTTTCTAAAATGGCTCTGGGGACCTCTTTGTGCTTTGGATGTCTTCAAAATAACACCCTATATGCCCTGCTGACATACTCACTTTGAAAGAAATTCAAAATCTCTTCATCACCATCAAAGAAAGATGAAATCCAATCCAATCCTTAGGAAAGCACACTGAGACTAAGCATTTATTTATTTAAAGAATTTATATTCTGCACTAAACCCTAAGAGGGTAGCATAAAGCAATCATAAAAATTACAACAAAAACCAACAAAACATAACATACTCATGCCTGAGAGACTCCTAAGCCTGCTAACTTGCTAATACTCAGAAAAAAATCTGAAAATATCCGCACAAAAAAACAAATTCATGCAGACAGTCGGAAAAACCTGTTGAAATAAATGTGCCTTCAGGTTTTTTTGGAAACACCAAGGTATATGAAATACAACACAGTTCTGCAGGCAAAGCATTCCAAATATATGGGATAGTCATAGAAAAAAATCCTATTATGAAACACCTGAAAATGCATCCCCCGAAATGATGGAGCATCTAACAACAATGTATCCTGTGAGTATAAAGCACAAGGAGGGCAGTAAATTCGCAAAGAAGCCGATAAACTGAGTGGCACTTGATGATTAAGAAATTTAAATAGCAGCATAATGACCTTAGATAGAATTCAAAATTGAATTGGTAACCAATGTAATATTCGTAGATCAAAAGAAATATATTCAAACCATCTGCTATCAGTGAGAAGATGTGCCGCAGCATTCTGTACTGACTGCAAAGGATGAATAGCATACAAGGGGAGCCCAAGAAGCAAGCTATTACAATAGTCAAGTGGCAAAAAAACCAACGTTTGAACCACAGTACACAAGTTCTCAGCTGACAAAAATGATTTAAAGCTTACAAAGTAAGTGCAGTTTAAAGAAGGCAGCCTTAGTAATTTTCTATATATGAGTTTGCATATTCAACTGAGTATCAAATACAATTCCCAAATCACGAGCTTGAAGACCCACTGATAATGAGCAATGTTCAGTTTTCATAGTCAATGAAACCAGGCAAGGAAAAAAGGAAACAGAAATCTTGTACAAGAGAAATTTAAAAAAGGCTGACAAACTTTATCTGAAGCAGCCTCCACAAGTGTGCAGTAAAGGATAAAAAGATCTGAATTTTATGGTGGGGCCAGGATTGGGCATGTTCTTTAATGGATCTTTCATGTGCACACTTCTGGTGTTATGGGGGGAGAGGACAACAAAAAATGTACAAGATGGTTCATTGTTCTGTTTGCAGATTCCTGGCGCTGTGTAAAAGACCCACATGCCGAGAGTGTTGTCTGCTTCAATAAAAAAGATTTGAACTAAAATGATTTAAATCTTACTTACTGAAAAGCTGATATTTATTGCATTGCTTCTCAGCATTTCAAAATATGAAAACTTTACGATCCACTGTTACAAAGAGAACTACTTGATAGAATTCTAATAAAATAAATGCATTCTTATTAACAACTTTAATTCTCATTATTTACCGTAATTTTTAATATTTTTACCTTTATGAAAGCCTTTCTCAGTGTTCCTTCTGTAGAGGGCCCAGAAAACACCTCAACTGCTCTTTCATGGCTACATTCTTTTGGGCGGGGGAGGGGGGAGAGGGGCTTACACAATCTAGGGTTTTGGAATGCATAAGTCTTGCAGAGCCTCATATAAAGATTGCAAAGGACCTGAATTTGTACCCAAATAGAACAGGACTCTGAGATTATAAAAAGGCTGTAGCCCCTAAAACCTGCTAGGGTTATGTGTCAGAGGATTATTTTCTTTTGAATCTTTTTGGAAGCTGGATGGCACAGTGGGTATGGACCCTGTTTATTAACTGTGCTGTTCTTCTGAGATACCTCAATTGATATTACAAAGTGTGTGTCATGGAGCGTCACCAAAGCACTTGCAGGCATGCTATCTATCCTCAGGATCATATGCAGATTCCTGCACGTGACGTTAAATGCTGTAGATTGAACTGTTTTTCTAATAGAATCCTTCTATTCCAATGACATGTGCATTAAAAAACTTCTGACATTTCTCTGAAGGAACATCTCGAAGCAGTCCAAGCTGTTTCTCTAATTGAAAGATGGTCCCACTTTGCTCCTCTTGTACTTTGGACACCTCAGCAAAGGTACTTTTCATTTGAGAGACTTCTGCATTACCAAACCCACTACAGAAAACAGAGAAGACTTCAATGCGGCAATGGCAGCCCACAGGGAATCCATTGTGATTACCACCAATCTTGCCAGTTCCCGAATCCCCAGAGATTGCATGGACCTGGTAGCTGACTGCAGCAATTCCACACCAGAGGATGGTCCACTCCTTCTCCCTCCTGCTCGGTCCCAAGCGGTAACACTGCTGGCATGCCCTCTTCACTTCCCTTCCCTTCAACGGCGTGTTCATCTGCAAGCTGCTCAGGGCTCAACCAAATCCTCAAAGTGCTCAGGGCCATGGAAAGCTCACGTTGAGGCCCCGCCGAAGATGCTGCTCCAACTCCAAATGCCAAAGACCCACATGCCTCCAAGGTTCTCTGCACAGCTACAGATGGAAGCACAGAGCCTGAGGGTAGGCTGGCTTGCTTACGTTTCCTGTGGCCCATTACAGCCAGTCACAGTAGCACAAGAAAACACTGCAAGGAGTGAGTTAGTGTGGGCATGTGGCACTGGGAAACCTTCCTGCTACCATCTTGCCCCCAAGTTTCTCCCTAAAAGTATTTTTTCACTCAACTCACAATCAAGCTGTGGAATTTGTTGCCAGAGGATGTTGTTATTTATTTATCAGGGTTTTTTATACCACTTTAGTTAAAGCAATTTACATTGTAACTTAAACTTGGTAATGCACATTAAACAGGGACATTGATAACTTGGATTCTTCTGAGGCAATGGAGGGTTAAGTGACTTGCCCAAGGCCACAAGGAGTGTTAGTGGGAATCAAACTCTGGTTTCTTGGTTCCCAGGCAGTAAGGAGATATAAGGATTCTTTTACTAAAGCCTGTTAGCTGGTTAACCTGCGTTTCAACGCACAACTGTAGGCAGTTGGGAAAACTAACGCGTGATAGTGTCTGCCTTCACATGCTAAAATGCACGTTAATGGGCGATCACGGGATGCGGCAGAGAATGGGTGGAGAGTGGGCATTGAGAGAGCATTACTGCTATTGCCAAAGTAATTGCCCCACGTTCATTGGCCACGTAGTTCTTAAGGTGGGTTCTTTATCTTTCTCTTTATTTTGGTTCTTGATAGACCACTTAGGCCAAGGCATTAAAGCAGTGTACAAAAATATAGAAGCAAACAGTACAAAAACGTAGGCGGGTATGATTTCTCACCAAAACTTTATTGATCCATGCTTATTAAGGGAGACCAGACCCGACACAGGCTGTGTTTCAAACAACTCTTCTTCAGAGGTAGGCTCACCTTATACTAAAAACAGTTAAAAAAATAAATAATAAAATAAATAATAATAATAAATAATAAAATAAATAATAAAAAAGACACAAATGTGATGTTCATAATCCATAAATGAGAACATGTTCAATTATATAAATAAACATATAAAAACATAAATGCATGAATAATAAATTTCTTAAATTAAGTTAAAACAAAAGCTCCCTCTAAAAAACTGAACGCACAATATATATATATATACGTATATATATATTGTGCATTCAGTTTTTTAGAGGGAGCTTTTGTTTTAACTTAATTTAAGAAATTTATTATTCATGCATTTATGTTTTTATATGTTTATTGTATATAATTGAACATGTTCTCATTTATGGATTATGAACATCACATTTGTGTCTTTTTTACATATTTTATTATTTATTATCGCGTTCTCAGAGAGATGTTTTTTTATATTTGTGTTTTAATCTTTTAACTGTTCATGATGTGTTTTTAGTATAAGGTGAGCCTACCCCTGAAGAAGAGTTGTTCGAAACACGGCCTGTGTCGGGTCTGGTCTCCCTTAATAAGCATGGATCAATAAAGTTTTGGTGAGAAATCATACCTGCCTACGTTTTTGTACTGTTTGCTGGTTGTCTGCGTGGCAGTGTGCTATTTTGGCTTGGTGACAAAAATATACAAGGACTGCATAGAGGCAAGAAAAGGAAAAGAATGCTTTTATCATATAGGACAGGGAGAAAGAGAAGGAAAGAAAAGGACAGGTCAGGAAAAAGGAAGAGGAAAGAGACAAAAGGAGTCGTTTATAGGAGTCGTTAAATGAACCTGACATTTAAGGCCCTGAAACATCACCTTTTCCTCAAGTACTTCCCAGGGAACAAAGAAACACTGTCACACCCAAATATCAATAACTACATTCCAACCACGTAAACTTTCCTGTCTCAACAGCACATTACACTACTTCACCAGATTAACAGTATGCTTTTCAGACACTATGACACTGTTATGTAAATAGTTGTTCTGTAAATAGTTGCTCCTGTTACCCAAGTTGATTTTCCTGTTAACTGTAATGACCAGATAAATGTAACTTGTCTGAGGTTTCTTGTTCCATGTAAACCGCGCTGATAACGAATAGTGCGGTATATAAAAAATGTTAATAAATAAATAAAATAAATAAATAGTGGAGCTCACGTTAAGAAAAGCCTTTGCATGTTAACTGCTGAGAAAATACTGAACACACCTGGACAGCAAACATGTGACCTTTGCCATTCATGCAAGTGAGATCAGCACGTTAATGACAAATCCTTAGTGGGCTTTAGTAAAAAGGGCCCTTAGAAAGTTCCTGGAAGAAAAGTCCATAAACCATTATTATCCAGGTAGACTTTGGGAAAGTCACCACTTATCTGTACACATGAACAACAAATGAATGGATCTACTCTTTAGGGTCCTGCTAAGTACTTCCTAGTGATCTGGATTGGCCACTGTTGGAGATCAATGGATCTTAGATATGACTGATTCAGCATAGCACCCTGTGAGGAGAATTTTGTAGTCTACTTTATACTCATTTTATAAAAGCATCAAAAATATATCGAATAAAGGGGCTACAAACACACTCCAAAACTGTCAAAGATTAAAGAGATCATATTGATATACGGGACTGCAGAGCCTCCAGCCAAGTGCCTCAAATATTTGTTTAATCACTGCTGCATAAAAAGGCTCATTCATATAGTCATAGTCCCATCATAAATATAAAGCAGTGGTTCTTAACCTGGGTTCGATCGAACCCTAGAGGTTCGGTGAGTCAGTCTCAGGGGTTCGGCGGAGGTCAAGACACAAGACACAAGACACGCACCCGACTCATATGATTCATGATGACACACCCCGCTTGGCCATCATTGGCTACAGGTGATCACGCTACATTGCTTGGCCAATCTGTGCTGCAGGGAATTTGGTGCACTCAGTAGTCGACTTGTGACTGTCGTGATGGTATGTCGTGTGATTTCTTTCTTAATATTTTAATCCATACTAACTATTTCGAGCAAAAAAGAAAGTGGTCGGACGAATATGTACAACATGGATTCGCATATATAACAGAATGTGATGGGAGTCAGCGTCCTATCTGCATGATTTGCAATGCCAAGTTAAGCAATTCTAGACTAGTACCGCAAAACTAAAGGAACACTTCCTTAACCTGCATTGAGATGGGGAATACAAGAACACATCGCTTGCTGAATTCAAGGTGAAGAGAGCCAGATTCGATGAAAAGGCTACTTTGCCTGCTCTCGGCTTTGTACCCATCAACAAACCGATCCTCACAGCATCGTACGAAGTTGCTTACCTGATCGCAAAGCAGGGCAAACCACACACCATTGGTGAAACACTCATAAAACCAGCTGTGTTGAAGATGGCGAATCTGATGCTGGGAAAAGCGGCCGAAGTTAAATTATCCTAAATTCCTCTTTCAAATGACACCATCAGCGACAGAATAGAGGACATGAGCAAAGACATCTTGGCTCAAGTAGTTGCAGATCTGATTTCAAGCCCGGCAAAATTCAGCCTCCAACTCGACGAGACCACAGACGTTTCTAATCTAAGTCAGCTTGCTGTATTTGTGCGCTATGTGAAAGACGACATGATAAAGGAAGATTTTTTATTTTGTAAGCCTCTAACAACAACAACTAAGGCAGCCGATGTGAAGAAACTTGTGGATGACTTCTTCAGAGACAACAATCTTTTGTGGGATATGGTTTCTGCAGTTTGTACGGACAGAGCTCCAGTCATGTTGGGAAGAAAGTCTGGTTTTGGTGCGCTAGTGAAAGCCGATGCACCACACATCATTGTTACGCATTGTATTCTGCACAGGCATGCGTTGGCAACAAATACCTTGCCTCCAGAAATGACAGAAGTATTAAAATTTGTAGTGGAATGTGTGAACTATGTGCGAAATAGTGCACTGAGGCACCGCATCTTCAGTGAGCTGTGTAAAGAAATGGGCTCTGAATTTGAGTTACTTCTGTACCATTCTAACGTTCGGTGGTTATCCCGGGGACAGGTGCTGAATCGTGTTTTTGCCATGCGTGTGGAATTAGCCCTGTTTTTGCAAGAGCACCAACATCGTCATGCCGATTGCTTCAAAACTTCTAAGTTCATTCTCATTTTAGCGTACATGGCTGATATATTCGCATCTCTCAATCATCTCAATCAGCAGATGCAGGGTGGTGGAGTCAACATCATCGAAGCAGAAGAAAACCTGAAGGCTTTTCAAAAAAAGCTACCGTTATGGAAATGACGAACAGAGAACGATAACTTCGCAAACTTTCCCCTGCTGGACGACTGTGTAAGTAAGATCGAAGATGTGTCTGGAATCGGAGACATTTCTGTACCCACGGAAATGAAGCAAGCAATTGCCACGCACTTAGATGAGCTTGCAAAGTCTCTCGACGGATACTTCCCTACAAGAGAGTCATATCCAGCATGGGTGAGACAGCCGTTCATGTTTGGTGTTGAGACAGCAGATGTCAATGATGAATACCTCGACGAAATCATTGAAATTCAGGAGAGCCAGGTTCAACAGCAACTCTTCAGAACAACAACGCTCTCAACATTTTGGTGTCGACAAATGGTAACGTATCCTGTTATTGCTAGGAAAGCCGTGGAAATTTTTATACCATTTGTTCGAGGATGCTGGACATAAAAACGAAGAAAAGGAACAGACTTTGCTGTGAAAATGACGAGAGTGGCACTTGCCAAGGTGAAGCCACGCATTTCTGAACTGGTCTCTCAAAGGCAACAGCAGAAGTCACACTGATTTGCAGTAAATATTCATTATTATTGTAGTGGTGTAGCCTGATGGAAATTAGGTGATGGGTGTGTGTTAAAATGTTAAAAATAATAAATAGCATAAATACAATAAGTTCATTATTGGAATACATAAGGTTAAAAATTAAAACCATTTCAGTGTGGCAGTATTAAAAAAGGTCATGTCTTTGTGAAAAGTTATGTATGTAATTTGTTGTGAGTTCATGCATTGTATTGGTTTTGTTCTTTGAACACAGTGATGTTAATGCACGATTCATTTTGTGAACCAGTAAAACATATACCTATGTCTTGAATTTGAAAAAAAATCATATTTTATTTTTCAATAAAGAAGGGTTCGGTGAATGTGCATATGAAACTGGTGGGGTTCAGTACCTCCAACAAGGTTAAGAACCACTGATATAAAGCCACTCCTTTTTTGTCAGTTTTCTATTAGAAATAAAAACAAGTTCAAACATTCATTGGCCAAATAATGCATAAAGTGTTCATGTATGGACCTAATAGTGTTGAGCAATGAAACCCAATCAGCTGTTCAAACTTTCCTTATAAGCAGAAGGCAAAACCACTACAATGTGCAATTCAGTATATAAAATAAAAGGTACTTACCCCAGAGATCAAAGTTTAGAAAACGCCCGACTTGGTTTCCAAGTTCTGTCAACAGACTGGTTCAAAGAGAGGCATCCAGTGTATCAGCTTCTTCCACTTTTTTTTTTTAGTGCCATTTTGGCAGTGTGACAGGAAGTAGATTATCAGGCCTTTCTTCCGAGGCAATGGAGGGTTAAGTGACTTGCCCAAGGCTACAAGGAGTGCTAGTGGGAACTGAATACTATTCTCTTGGTTACCAAGCCAGTGCTCTAACCACTAGGTGGCTACTCCACAAATTATAAATCAAGATAAACCCTTGAATATGAAATTGCAATTCAATGTGTGTCTTTGAGTCAGTGTTGGCTCCTGATGACCCAGCAGCTCCTGGGTTTCTGGCAGTGTAACCAGAAGTAGATTTCCAGGCCTTTCTTCCAAGGCCATGGAGGGTTAAGTGACTTGCCCAAGGAGTGCTAGTGTGAATTGAACACTGGTCTTTTGGTTACCAAGATAGTGCTCTAACCATTAGGTTACTCCTCCACTCACCTATCATGCAGTCCTGACTATTTTATTAAGGCTATAATTCACCAGAAACCCTCACAAGAAGCCAAAGAATATCAAACTATGACCATAAACTCCTTAACTGATAGTTATCATAGCCTAGTCACTAAAACACAAAAATGCTCAGTCAGCCCTCTGGGATATTTGATCGCGTGTTTTCTGTCAAATGGTCTCTTTGGCTACAGCCCCTTGATGAAGCTCACGCTTGTGAAACACCGGTATCGGGGCGCTGAGAGAGTGTCTGATTGATCTGCTGAGGAGAAGTGGCGTTTGACCAGCCTGAGTTAAGTTGATATTTTGTATAAGGACTTTGCTGTCGATTGCTCTGAAGACATTGTAGTGTTTTGCTCTGTGTGGAAAACATTACTGTAGTTTGCTTTGTGCGGAAGCGACTCTATTGGCTTTGCTTATCTATTCATTCAGCAGAGACTAGCTATTAGCGGCTCCTTGTGGGTCTGTGCATACGACTCACTACTGCCACAGAAGCTCCCACTACAGTGTCTGATTAAGCTGTGCTTTATATTTTTGCATCTCCTCCTACATTTCTGAACTATGTTTAATGTTAAAATTCCATATTGACATGTGTTTAGTGAATGACATCAACTGTGATTAGGGTTTTTGAACTTGAATGTGAATGAATTTGTAGCAGCACTATGAATATGACAGTGGACATGTTGAAATCATCATAGTGCTCTATGAACATCTTGCATTGTGTTCATAGTAGAATATCATACATGGGACATTTTTTTCCACAGCGCTTTACATTTGTTGGATTTC
This sequence comes from Ichthyophis bannanicus, assembly GCA_033557465.1. Lineage (NCBI taxonomy): Eukaryota > Metazoa > Chordata > Amphibia > Gymnophiona > Ichthyophiidae > Ichthyophis > Ichthyophis bannanicus. The sequence continues at coordinate 135,867,739 of CM066044.1, forward strand.
TACAAAGAACACAATAATGTTTTGAGAACCCTCACAGCATCTGGGCTTTGGGTCTGCACTACACATAGCACATAGTGGACATTGAACACAACGAATGCTAGGGCACGATCTTCCTGTCGCGATGCAGATCATGGCCAGACAGGAAGATCATGCCTGCGGGATCAGCAAGTAACGCAGGCAGCAGAGTTCTGCATGCAAGGCCACATTTGTGGCCCAGAAGGGAAGATTGTGCCCGCAGGAGGAACAAGTCCCGTGAGCAGCAGAGCTCTGGGCCTGGAGGGAGAGGCGGGAGCGGGCTGGTGGAAGTGGGCCGGGCGTGGGGGGAAAGGGTCCAGCCCTGTGCATAAGTATGTGTTATTGTCAGCGTGCACACTTACAAGAATTGTGCACTTTTACGAAAGTCCCTTCTACACATGTCAAAGAGGCTGAAGATGTGAACAAGCCTTTCTAAAATAGCTTTCTTTGTGTTCTTAAGTGGCTTAAAAACATCCACGACACAGAAACAAAGGCAGCTACATTTATAAAGTTAATTGAGCACATAAACCACAATCATACATATTGTATGGGAAAAGCAAGATTACTTTAAAAGATCACCTGACAAACAACTACAATTCAGTTACTGCTGTGAGGTGTGTAATGAATAATCTAAATCAAAATGTTTATAATACCGAGCTGGCCTTTGATTTTAGCAACAATGCAACCCAAAGCAAAGCACAGAGAGGGATACCCTGTGAAGAGTGACAGATGCAACCCTGAGCACCTTACTGGGCACAATGCTGGTCTTTATCTGCCATCGTCTACTCTGTTACTACATAGCCTATGAAGGAGTTTCCGATTTTGACAGCTGAGACTGATAGAGAGGGTGGTGATATTAGTTTTTAACATCTTATAGCTTTGTTACCAAAAAGTGTCTGGCACTCAGCATATGTTGGCAGCAGAGATATTAATTGTACTGTAATTGGCTGCATCATGGCATTTAGCCAATTTCCCAATGGTTTGCAACCTAGTTTTGTTTGGATCCTATTACAAGGCTCTGATAAAATCAGAAGACCTACTTCAGTTACACTGAATCACTCATTTTAACATCCCCCACCTCCATTAATATTGCTACTGGCAATGGTGCAATACTAAACTTGATAGATTTACACATGACCACTCTGTTGGATACCCATATAGTGCTGCTGCACCCGCAATGCACCCACAAATTTACTTTCGGTATTTTTGGCAAACATTGAATGAAGGTGCGTCACTATATTATATTGCATAATACCTCTTCCCCCTCTAAGTAGTGATCCTTAGAAACCTAAATGGAAAAAGCAGTAATATGTATTTGTTTTATTTTATTTATTTAAGGATTTTAATAACAGCATAAAAAGATTTGAGGATTGAATGATATCTCTGACTATCTCGGCCCTATCCCGATAATAATCCGCATAACGGAGGAAAACAAAAAAGCTGTCCTAAATGGTATGTGGACTGGCTATTGGATGGCGGCTGGATATCCCCCACTATCTGGGTGTGGCAGTGCGGACTGCTCTATCCAGATATTCAGCTGCAGCTCCTATTTGGATACTGCCGCATATTCCGTTGACCATGGCAGCTGACCTTTAAAAAAGCTGGCTGTTGAGGTTTGAATATTACCGCCTTGCATGTTTGCTTTTCCGGTATGTTCTTTGCAATATGTCGCAGCCCCACTTCGCTTTCCGAGCTATAGTGCATTATCACTAGATTTGTAATATTACTGGACCCAAAATGGAATTAACTTAACATATGTAATGCCAATTCTAGTGGATTCAAATGCATAGACACACGTATTTATTTATTTATTTAAACGTTTTTACATACCGCCACTTCCAGTGATTGGGGCGAGTTACAATGAACAGAATTCGTTTACAAAGAACATAGAACATATCAAACTGTATTAAAAGGTACTATTTACAAATCAGCTGTTCACATATACAGCAGAATAGCGGATGCTGAGGCAGAGCTATTTACAGTGTAGGGTGGGGAAGGGGACGGGATAAGGGAGAAATATATTAAACGGAGTTTCATAAAGAGAAAAGTTTAGCGGGGAGGGAGAAGAGTAATTACCTAAATAAGCTGTATGAAATATAAAGTGAGAAAAAGGTTCAGGAGGGTATGTATTTATTGTATTTGTATTTCTCCAGTATATAGTGGATAGAAGTAAGAAGGGGATCATGGTATTCAAGGGGGCGTAATAGAAGTGTTGAGGTTAAAAGTGTTGAATGAAGAGGAACATTTTAAGCTCTTTTCTAAAAGTCTGTAGATCTTTTATTAGTCTTAGGTTGTCTGGGAGAGCGCTCCAGAGAGTAGGGGCTACAAACAAGAACGCTCTTGAACCTGTAGTTTTGATTGTGTTACGAAAATGGGCTGGAATTGTGAGGGTATTATGGTGCATGTTCTTCTGGATCTAATGGGGTCACTAGGGGTAATAAGAGAAGAAAAGCATGAGGGGGCCATCTTATTATATAGTTTGAAAGTTATCAGTAGGCATTTGTATTTGATACGTACTTCTATGGGTAGCCAGTGGAGAGTCTGGAGTAGTGGTGTGATGTGGTCGTATCAGTGAGCGTTGTGAATTATACGGGCAGCAAGGCCATTTGAAGTTGATGTGTGGGTTTTTTTGGGTAGGCCATGAAGAATGCTGTTACAATAATCGAGGTGAGGTGTAATGAGGGCTTGTAGGACTGAGCGGAAGTCGCTATTATCCAGAAGGTGTCATAGTGGTTGAATTGTTTTTAGTTTAAAGTAATTGACTCAGTTACAGCTTTTATATATGAGGACATGGATAGTGACTGGTTGAGAATGATACCTAAGTATTTGACTTCCTGTTTAACTTCTATGGCAACTTCATTTATGTAAATTTTAGCGGGTGGTGAAAAGCTCTGGTCCCGGGTTATGTATAGAATTTCTGTTTTATTGAAATTGATACATAGGTTGTGTGCAGACAGCCAATTAGTAATGTCCTTGAGACACTCTTGAATTTGGGGGCAAAGGGGGTTGGAGATATCTATTGGATGATAGAACATTATATCATCTGCATGTAGATGATAATGTACTTTAAGTTTCCTGAGGATGTTGCAAATGGGTTGCATTGCACATAAAGTTTAAAAAGGAGGGCAAAAAGGGAGGAGCCTGGAGGAACACCCTGAGTCTGGCTGAAGATAGAGGAGGACCAGTTGTGTGTGATCTGTGAAATAAGATTTAAACCAGCATAATACAATACCTCATAGGCCAGGGGTGGGCAATTCCGGCCCTCGTGCACCACAATCCAGCCTGGTTTTCATGATGTCCCTAATGAATATTCATGGACCTATTTCCGTACAATGGAAGGCAGTGGATGCAAATAGATTTATGAATATTCATTATGGATATCATTGAAACCAGGCTGGATTGTGGTGCACGAGGGCCGGAATTGCCCACCCCTGTGGAAATGAGAGATTTGTGACAGATGCTGTCAAAGGCGGCAGCTATATCGAGAAACACAAGCATAAGTATTTGTTTGCCACAGATGAGTGTGTTCAAGAGAAACAGCATAAGGGTTTTGACACTGTGGTGTTATCTAAAACCATGCTGTTGGGTGTCCAAGGGGGCATTTAAGTCAATAAAGTCTTGTAATTGGATCTGCACTGCTTTTTCGATAATTTTTGTCAGCAGAGGAACGCTATAGATGGGGCGATAAGAATTTGGAAGAGATTTGTCAGTTACATTGGGTTTGAGGAGCAACTCCATTCCTGGAGGGCCACAGTCCAGCCAGATTTTCAGGATGTCCCCACTGAATATTCATGAGATACATTTGCATGAACTGCCCCTATTATATGCAAATATATCGTATGAATTTTCATTCAGGACATCCTGAAAACCAGGCTGGATTGTGGCCCTCCAGGACTGGAAACAGACACCTCTGACATAGAGCTACCAATATTGTTGTGGTTCCTAACTTGTTTTGTAATGATACATATGGTTCTGGCTTCACTTTGTCATGGAACACCATATTCTCTCTATCCCACTGGCATCATCACCTTCCCTTTCTCTGGGAGGGGTTAATGGCGCTTAGGAGTGATGCCCACTCACTCCTGCTCTGCACATGGCAGACTCCAAAATAGCACTGATGACCCCAAGTGGTCAACCCATGGTACTTTACCGCTACAGGTGAGTGCCTTTCTGGAGTCTTCTGCATGCTGAGCAGGAGCGAGTGGGCATCTCTCCTGCTCCCGCCCACCCCGGTAAAGTCAAGGTTGGAGTTCAGTGGTAGGGGTGAGTGGCCTGCTGGGGGCACTGGAGGGCCCTTGGAAAGCTGTCAGCATGGTTGAGAGGAATTGGCTGATGACCAATCAAGTCAGGTTGAGGCGGGGCTGCCAAATCTTGTGTGTGTGTGTGTGTGTGCGCGCGCGCGCGTGCGTGTGTGTGTGCAGGAGGGGTGTGCAAGGCCAACTCAGGAAGTGATGTGTGGGAAAGGGTGGTTTCAAAGGTCAGGTTGGGAACTTCTTTTGGGGTGGGGTGCATGGCCAGATTGGTATTTTGGGTGGGGGGGATTTCAAAGGCCAGATTGGGGCACTCATGAGGGGGGATGGTCAACCTTGGCATGCACAACTGCCCGATAGCAGGCACGTATTCATACCTAGGGGCAGGTGTAAATGCTGACATCCAAGACTTGCCATTGAGATGTGAATTCCCTATATAAAATGGGGAATCCACATCTCCATTGTAAGACCACCCAGGCTTCTCCCCCTCCCCCGGCACTCCCTTAGAGCCTTTGGACATGGTGAGGATTCCCACATCTAAAAAAGCCCACTTCTAAAATGGCATTTACACGTGCCAGCAAATCTACACATGTAGATGCTGCTTTTTAAGACATGGGAATGCTTCTAAAATACTCCCCATTATAGACTAGCTTTCAAAGACTGAAACCTTCTTCCTCAGATCAGGACAGTATGAGCAATAGATGTTAATACCATAATCTAAAGGGGAATCAATGAACTGCCACTTCTGCGGTCATTTTCGACATGCTACTCAAAATCCACAAACCTGGACATCCTGGCAGACCAATCATATCTGGACTGTTAGAGGGGATTCTCAAACCATTAGTACATAGAACAAACGGTTTCAGACAAGACACTACAGACTTTCTAAGCAAGCATCTACCACCTAGCACTCTCCTGGTCACAAAGGATGTAGAATCACTATATAGCAATATTCCCATACAGATGGACAAATTATAGATGTGGGTAGATTTGACAAATTATTAACACATCTCAAATCTACCCTGGACCAGCAATACACACCGGAAACTATTACACAATTGATAGAATTCATTGTAATTCACAACTACTTTAGCTTCAATAATGACATCTATCTACAAATCATGGTCATGGCTATGGGTATGAGGGTGGTCCCCCAATATGCCAAACCTTTCATGGCAGACCTGGAAAAGACATTTTTGAATAAATATCAGACTAAACCCTTTAAATATTACGGTATATCGATGATGTTTTTATGATTTGGACTGAGGGAGAGGAGTCTCTCAAACAATTTCACAATTCTTTTAATACATCCCATTCCTCAATCAGATTGAAAATTCACTACTACACAGAAAACATTAACTTCCTGGACACAACCATTGGCAATATACAGACATCTATATACAAGTAACCAACTGGCAGATGCAGCTAGTTTTCACCCCCACATATAAGAAAGGCTATCATACACAGCCGAGCAACATGACCTATCGCCACATATGCTCTGACCCAAAAGACACAGCTAAACTCCTCCAAATCATGGCTGAATCCTTCAGATAAAAAGGCTACAGTCCCAAATCAGACTCAAGAAGATTGCCACTTCGCTCAAAATATCCCAAGAAAACCAACTATAATACAGAGAAAAGACAACCTCAAAGAGAGTTCTCCTTGTAGTGGCATAAACGTCAGAGCTGGAAAAACTCCAGGAAGATAAATTACTGAGAGAGATATTCCCTGCTGCACCAAAATTGGCCTTTAGGCAACCACTGAATCCAAAACAAAATGAGTGAGAAGCAGATTCCCATTAGAGGCCCAAAAAGATGAGAATGGCACAAATTCCTGCAATATACCAAGCTGCAAATTTTGGCAACACATATCACAGGACGTAATAATTACCCACATGGGCAAAGCATTCAATACAAGGTGATCCTACACGTATTGCTCCTCTAAAATGGTTTACATGACTCAATGCAGAAAATGTACAAAGGACATTGGAGAGACGAGCCAAATGTTAAAGATCAGACTGAATCCTCACAGATATATGATAAGGCAGAACAGAACAGTCCAAGGTGTGACTTCAACTGTTGGGCAGCACGTCACAGGACCAGAGCACAGCATTATGGTGAAGGTCTCGAAAAGAGAGTTTAAATCTATCCAGGACTGTAAAACCTTGGAAAAAAGATAAGACACTTTCAAACAGATCAGCCAGGATTCAACAAAAGCCTGGGCTTCCTGTCACATTACAAACTATACTCAAAAATATGTACAGGCTGGCCACTGACAGGACTGAAAGACATAGGGGGTCTTTTACTAACGAGCATTAACTGGCAGTGCTTTTTCAGGTACGTGCTGAAGGTGCGCTGGGATGCCCTTTTCCACCTAGCGCAGGGCCGTAACAGGGAAGGATGATTCCAGTGCTAATTGGAAACCTGCATTAGGGTCATGAGTGGACTGGTTAGGATGGAGAGCGGATAAGGTGAGTTCAGCGCAGTTAATGCCGAGTTCACATCATGTACTAACTGCATTAGCGCAGATAAACCTAACGCCAACTCAATAGGTGGAGTTAAGTGCCCTGCGCGAATGCAGCCTGTGCTAGAGGATGGGGGCTCCACGTTAACTTCCAGGAAAATACTTTTCACACCCCCAACAGTTAACACGGTGGTGTTGCACCGAATGTGCCATAGTTTCAGCCCTATTGGTGCGTTACATGTGATACCTAAGCGCCCTTTAGTATAAGACCCCCCCCCCATAGACTTTCTTAACATTATAAAACTATAAATATTTATAGCCTGATCACCTTCTGATCTGCCATCCCCCACCCCCCCTCCCTCAATGAAATGCTTAAATGGATCACCTTTAGATTATGATATTAAAAAGGAGAAAGCTGTATAGAAAGCCAGTTAAATAAATAAATACTGCCCTGACCTGAGGAAGAGTGTTTCAGCCTTTGAAAGCTAGTCTACAAGAGTATTAAGTTAGTCCAGTAAAAAGGTATCACTTCATTTTCCTTTTTTTCTCTTTTTATTTAACTACCATTAAAGTGGACTAACACAGCTATCCCACTAATTTATTCAAGCCTTACTTGAAAACAGCAGCTATTCTAAGTTTCTTGTAAAAAGCCAGCAGAAGGTTTTTTTAACTGCCCAATGAATTGTGCCATAAACCCATATGTAGCTCTGAATTTGTAGTTACAAGTAGGTCATTGTACTATTCTGCTTAGCATTACTCATTGTTTATTTAAGGGAAAGGGAACTGGATTTAGCTCACATATTTTCTCAAGATTTCAAGGCGAGTTAAATGTCAAAGTATACTGTCAGAGACATTTACCACGTCTAATGTAGATCCTTGTTGATCGTTAGACAACCAGGATCTGCATTAGGCTTGTTAAATGTCTCTGATGACGTATTTCTGGTTTCACAGAATTTCTGGCACAAGGAAAATCTTTAGAGTAAATCTCTACAGAAGGAGTCAATAGATTCACAAGGCAAAAAAATTCAGTTGGTATTTTACACAGAGCTGCATACTAGACAAACTTTGGACCTATTAGGAAACAGGAAGGAAAATCACCAACAATCTAGCAATTCTTGCTAAAGCCAGATGTCAGAGTTCAGGTGTCTGTTCTGCAAGATGCCTGCTTTCCAAGATGCCTGCTTTCCAAGTCAAAGGTTGCTGGTTTGGTGTCAGCCTGGTTTGTGATGAAACAGGGGAGAAAATCTTGAATATTGTATTTTTCAGTGCCATGTTTCGGATTGAAATTTCATTTCAAACGAATGCCTATCCCTATCCCAAACCCATATTACTGCAGAATCAAGCAGCATAGCATAAAGGTTTCTGCCCTCGAAAAGATGGGCTGCCTGGTTGCCGCGCTTGTGTGGTTTCTACAGAGAGCATGAACATGTACAGAGGTTCTTCGGGTGGGGGAAAGGGGGCGTGCCCAACATGCATTCACTCTAATGCTGTATGTGTATCTCTATCTTGCATCGGACCTGTACATCTCTAATGCCATTTTCCTCTATGAGAATCCTACATATGCCCTCCACCTTATTTCACATCATGCACACGGACAAAGCCTTGCACTGGGGCATGTGTATCTCTGCAGATGAGCAAATGCCAATTTCAGAAGGCCCTTGCATGTACACATAGCCGTTTGTGAAATTGCCATGGCATCACACCCATTTTGATTTACATACTCCGCAGCTACCCAGATGGCCTTTCTAATATGTGCCTTCACAAGTCCATACATGCAATGCAATAAACATGGAAATAGATTGTTCTGTCCTGAGAGCCTAGGCCCAGCTGACACACCTATCCCTAATGTCTGCCCATGATACTGGGCCTGGTGGTGACACAGTTATTGCAGAGAACAGCTCCAATTAAGCTGGCATCCCATAGGAGCAGAAAGAAACCAATATTCTTCCCTCCTTCGAAAAAGAACGAAAAGGAAACAAGGAAAAAGAATTCTTCTTTTAACAACTACTGTTAGATTAAAAAAGAAATCAATTCCTTGGCATTTTAAAAGAGCTTGCTATTTCCGACCTGCTCACTCAATACATTCATTTGTCTGTAACAATGTCAAAGGTGCTCCTCAAATATATTTAGATGGAAATTTATAGGTCAGAGCAATGACTCCGAGTATCTCTGAGTAATTCTGCTAGAGTTTCTGCTTATATTTAGAGCATTCTTCACTGTCAAACGGAATAACAAAGTTACATTTTTCTACAAGTAATTTACTGCTTTTCTAACTTTCTGCAAAGGGGGGAGGGGAAGAGTTAAAAGGCCTGATATACATGAACAGGAATTGGGATGCTTCACTACAAAGAAAGATTTTCAATCGGCTCAATATCCATAACAAGACAAAAAAAATTTAAAAAAAAAAAGCCAGAAGCCTCATTAATCTATGTTGTTTGGATTACAGTATATGAACTTTGTTGGCTGAAATCATTATGGGTGTTATAATTTTGGTGTTATCCATTTAGATCTGCATTGAATACAGTCAAAAAGCTTAAAACAGATGATGATAAAATGCTCATTTACAATAGTGAGTAATCTAGAAATAGAAGGATGTTACTTTATACCAAGGGGTCTCAACCCAGTCCTCACGACACACCTTGCCAGTCAGGTTTTCAGAATAACCGCAATGAATATGCATGAGAGAAATTTGCATTCACTGCCTCCACTGAATGCAAATCACTATCATACATATTCATTGCGGTTATCCTGAAAACCTGACTGGCGAGGTGTGTCCTGAGGACTGGGTTGAGACCCCCTGCTATATACCAGTCCCTTCAAACTATCTAGTATCCCTTTATGGCCTGTAGATATTTGAAGTGAATGACTTATAATCTATAGACTGTTGTTTTAATATAAGAATTTGAAATATCCTCTAATATTGAATTATGCTATATATACATGAAATGGGAAATTACTATCCGATAATGGAACTGTTTCATATGGACAACTAGGTAAACAATAAGAGGCCGATTCCCAGCTGTGCACACCTGGGCCGTGTGCACATCAAAAACATGGACGGAGCCTAGCTGGACCCGATCCCACAACCGTGGGAGATATACATACCCGCAATTGCAAAATCAGGAGGACAGACAGCCCGGCGTGCACAGTATTCCAAGGAGGAAGATGTCTCCCACCCTGACCATCTGCACCACAGAACGCAATGGCTGGTGTGCCGATGCATTAGCATCCCATCGCCATAGCACTGAGATGTCCGGCCAGTGGAATAGAATCCCCTGCCCAACAGCGGCCCCTGCATAATGCTGGCCAGCTGTCAGCAGGCACCGACATGGGCAGGCTGCGCCAGCACGCTCCTTCCAATGCCATCAGCACATGTTGTGGGGGGCAGCGGCAGGCGAGCGGAGTGGCCCCCAGGACTTATTCCTTCGTCAGGGTGGAATAGCCTGGACGTCCTTGGGGGTGCTGGTGAACGTATAGTAGCCTGACCTGACTAGGTGCAACAGATGGTGGTCAACAAACTTTATTAAAACCCCGATGCGTTTCGGCCTTTCTCAGGGGGTGCAAGCCTGTTTTCTAAAGCCTAATCAGTAACACTGGAATGGCAACCTTAAACCAAACTCAATATCCTCCTTCAAAGGTGCAAACTAGTGAATGTAGCATCGTGAGTTTGCACCTTTGAAGGAACATATTGGGTTTGGTTTAAGGCTGCTATTCCAGTGTTACTGATTAGGCATCAGCAAACAGGCTTGCACTCCCCGAGGAAGGCCGAAACACATCAAGGTCTTTAATAAAGTTTGTTGACCACCATCTGTTGCACCTGCTCCTTTGTTATGTTGACTTTCTTGCAAGTTCACCCTTGTTCCCTGTTGGACTGACCTGCATAGATCCTCTTCGTTCCAGCAGCTGGCCACTACCCCGCTCTGCCCCAGTGCCACCCCCTCCTGCATATGTCCAGTGCTCCCCGCAGAAATGCTCTGTACGTGCAAGGATCACTGGCAGAAGAATCAGTGTCAGGAGCTGTGCGCAGGTTGGACATCCAGCTCACACATCCAACTCTGCTATTCGCGGCCCCTTTAAGTGAAGAAAACCCCATCATAAATGACAATAATCTTGTAAAGTACAAATCAGTTACTTGCATTCTTCAGTTGTACTTAGTAGTGGTCTTTGAACACAATGGAATAAATGCAGTGCTTGAAACCGGTGCCCCCATACTGGTCTTGGCTGTTGTCAATGGAGTTAATTTTAGAACTGGTTGCGTAGATGGATGTAGCCAGTACACATCTAAAAAGTGGTGATTTTAGAAAGGGAATGAACACACATGAAAGCACATTTTAGAAAGGTCGTTTAGGTGCTACCTTGGATTTCATGTGAGGGGCAGCAGAGAAGGTGGACACATGTAAATGCGTTCTAATATCAACCTCTCTCTACCCCAAAAGATAAACATCGCCATCAACATACAAGGAAATGGGGATATATAGAATAAAGCCCTAGACAAGTGCAGGGAAAGAGGCATGTGAGAAGTATGGCCACTGGCAGAACAGGCAACAGACATCTCTGCAGCAGCATTTCAGAATGTGCACATGGATATGTCGCCACATGAAAGTCTGGGCCTATCATTGCAAATGTCGACATGCTGTGCCTTGGCAGTATACAAACAAGCCTCAATATTCCCCTGCTGTCCTTCTATGAGGGGGAGAAAATTATCGTGGTGATCAAAGGGAATGCCCTTGTCATACCTACTATTGAGAATTGACCAAAACCAATACTTCTGAAATGCCTAGTCTTTCTGAAGATCTGGTCTAACTATGGGCATATCCACTGGCAGGTTTAAAGATGTTTGTTGGTCTTTAAACTTGTGAGTAATATTGCAGTTGAGCCAATGAAAGCTAGATTACTCAGATAGCAAAAACTAAAATTCCACTTTTAATTTAACTCTGTCAAGTGGCTTGAATACGTGCAAACAATTACTAGCATTACTTTGAGTATTTTTTGATATATATAACTAGCGGGTCTCAGACATTAGGGGAGCTCTCACATTGGCGTTTGCCATTAACTGCTCCTTTTTGGCATCAATGACCCATTTTTTAAATAGTGTAAAACTCTAGTGCTGTACATTCAAGAAATTTGAAATAGACGTTCCAAACCGTGACGAAAACTTATAAAAAAGTCAGGCTTATCTCAATTTGTTTATCCCAACGCCAGACTCAGCGCTGTCGCGTTTCACGAACCCATTTCATTTCTTCAGGGGCTTAGTAGCCGAATCCTTATATTGTTTGTAGTCTGGAAAAATAAAGTCAACTTGCTTAAAACATGGTATTTAAAAATTAATACACATAAGATTAACAATCTGCATTGACTTGAATAAGACAAATCTCACCGCATGTGTTAACCGCGAACGGTCTCTCTTGCCAATGTCAAAAAACGCCGCGCATGCGGCTTACCTTGTAGGAGGGTGCTATTAAATCAGGAGGACTGGAAAATAGTCAATCATTAACATCAAGTCATTAATCAAGCATAAAGAGTCCAATCTATTTGAGTGTTAAGCCCCCCAGGGATAACAGTTTGCAAAACGAAGATCCACCGCTGTTCCCTATAAGTGAGGGTCTGATCCAAAGATCTTCCACCTGCCCCCCTGCTGACCCGTTCTATACAGAAACATCGTAAATCTCCAAAGTTATGATTATGGGTAAGACAGTGGGCAACCATGGGGGCTGTTGTGTTTTTACATTTCAATCTGCTTCGATGCTCCACCAATCGGGTCTTGAACGAACGCAAAGTCTTCCCAATATACATCAACTGGCAGGGACATTGGATAGCATAAACTACTTTGTGGTTTGACAGTTAGTTGAATATCTTAAATTGTATCGTTTGCCCCGATGTTCAAAAAAAGAAATGGTTTGATTTAACTCATAAAATGCACATTCACCGCAGCATGAATGACCTGCTGGTTTATCAGAGACTAATGTAATTGAAGAAGGTAAAATGGTAGGACTCACTAGTTCATTTAAATTTCAATTCCGTGTCCATACACACCTTATGTGTTTCTCTCTAAGTTCTGGAATGCTGTGAATAACGTTCATATGTTTCTTAAGACAATTAAAACAAACAAAAATTCTTGCAACGGGGGTACCCTATGAAGATTGTGAACAGGGCTTATAGTAGAGCTCTTTTTAATCATCGGGAACATTTATTGGAGCCTAAGCCCCCCAATGAAGAAGATATTTCAATTAATCTGGTAACTCCGTATTCTCCCTATAGTAGGGACATTCAAAAAATTCTTAAGAAACATATGAATGTTATTCACAGCATTCCAGAACTTGAAGATGTGGCATCATTGGGAAATCAGAGATGCAAGTGGTTCTTTTTGTTGCTGCCCCTGACATGCCTCCACCATGGATCATGCTGGTCCTTTTTAAAATGCCTCTTCGGACACGCATGTGATTTGCATGTGTGACTAGGCATTTTCAGATGTGCAAATCATGAATAAAGTTTCTAAAACGGCCCACATACTGTACTTTCTTTCTAAAATTGTTGCTGATATGTTAGGGATCTGCATTCCTTAGCATTTGTTTAACTTGTCTGAGGCATTAGTCTATGAATTAATATGGATACAATTGATTTGCATGCATAGGAGGTATTTAAGCAGCTCTATTCGTGATTTAGATGTCTGGAAGTGGGCATTCAGACATGAAAATCACAGACACACCCCGGACCCATTTAAGAAACTGGTTGTATAGATCTCCTTGGCAAGAGCACGTCCATGTAGCACAGGGCAGGGCAGAGTAACGGAGACAGACATTGTGGTGCAGTTTCAGAATGTCACATTTTGCCCCAGTTGTTGAGACATCCACGCCTATAGCAGCTCTGGACCACCAACAAGGTGGAAGCAAATGCTTGTTTCATGACTGCAATGCTTCCAGGGAGCCAAGCAAAATGCATGTCCATTGCCACCGTTAATATCTCCTGACCAATAAAAACTGCATTTAAATACATACTCCAACCAAATCACTGGCCTGCCACTGCAAGTCTGAGTATCTAAATGACAGGATGGGAGGTGCAAGTCTCATAACATAGCCACCCCCTTCTGAAATACCCCTGCCAGTGTGTCCTGTGGCAAGGAGGCCTATCCGGAGTCTGGGGGAGGACAAAGAGACAGGGAATTCACCCTAGTAAAGGGCCCCCTTTACTCAAGTCAGGGTAGGAACGCCATAAACACCTCCAGGAATCAGAAAACTTCCACATGGACAACATTTCATGCTCCCCCTAGTGGAATGAAGGGGAGAGGATACAGGGCTCAGAACCCTTTAGGCAGTGAATGCTCCAAGCACTCAGGTGCCCGAAGTCAGGCTGATTGCCGACACCTGCGTAGGGAGGGGTTGGAGCTAGAGCCCGGGAAGTATAAACCCAGAGCAGAGTATGATTTAGTAGAAAGGGGAGAGAGGAGAGGAGAAGCAGAAAGCCAGGTTGAGCAGAGCAGAGGAACGGAGCTTCCAGCTGGAGAGAGTGCTATTTGGCATGTAGCACGGCTGCAGGAGAGTTTGGAGCCAGGAGCAAGAGAGACTCCAAGATCCCCCGGGAGGCTGTTAACTGAGCATGGTGAGCAGGACGGAGAGTCAGAGCCTATGCGTGATATGTGGAATGCGTGATATGCGGAAATATTTCTTTATGGAAAGAGTAGTGGATCTGTGGAAAAGTCTCCCAGTGGAGGTGGTAGAGATAAGGACAGTAACTGAATTCAAAAAAGCATGGGACAAACACAGAGGATCTCTAAAGGTAAAAAGGGGACTGTTGTAGTAGTTGATATGGAAGGACAGACTAGATAGGTCATGTGGTCTTTTTCTGTCATCATGTTTCTATGTTTCTATATTTCTATGCAGCTGGGAGAGTCCAAGGTGAACCTGATTGAGGAGGACACTCCCATGGACTGTTCCTTGTGCCAAGCTATTAAACCTGGGAACGTAGAAAAATCAAGCCAGTCCTGAAAGAAAGGCTTCCAGGAAAAAGGTACCCTTATTCCAAGCAGGGTGGCTGAGATCCCCATGTGTTTATAGAGGGGAAGTTTACCACAGACTTTAAATGTGATGTTTTTTTTGTTTTGTGCTTTAACCCCAGCAAAGCTGTAAGAAGGGAATATAATTGCTTGCTGGTAAAGACTGTGTATCCTGCAATAGAGAAAACTTTTAATACTGCATTTTGTGGTTGGATATGTTTTGGACAATGCTCTGCTTTCAAGAGTCCTGAACCAACAATCCTATGCGTGGTATGATCGAACCATTGTGTATATAAAAATAATAAATTTCTGTCATTTGCTTTACCTACTTGAGCCTGACTACAGCTTTCTGCATGATGCACCCATAAAGCTGAATAAGGACTACATTTCCCAGAGGGCACTGCAGGGAAATAGTTCAACAAAAGCTGAAAAAGCATACCGCAGAAGGTTCCTCTAATAATCCATGCCCCTCTAAGCTAGAGGCGAGTGGTGGTGGCATGACAGTCCAAGTAGAAGTTTCAGAGGTCATGCAATTCAGGAACATCCCCATTTGTGAAATAGTCTGTACCCATGAACGTACCCATCATCAGAACCAGTTACTGGACATTCATTTTTGAGGGTGGAGACAGAGCAATTTCGGAAGGCATTTATATGTGCCTCCCTTCACTGTTGCAACTCTCCCGGATTTTTGGACGTTCTGCTCTGGACATTCCATATTCTTCCTGGACACTACTTCTGAAATCCCATTTTACGGGGTTAATTTTATAAGGGGCCATGTACTTCAAGCTGCAGTATAATGCACCTACTTTGCTGGTATTTCAGTCATTAATGTGCATGTGGTCACATACACATATTAATGGCCTCTTATAAACCAGTGCCAAAGTGCATATGTTTTAGTGTGAACTAAATTGATTTAACATGCAATAACCGACAAAATAAGGTGCACTAAGTTGATATTTACCTCATTTCAATTTGGAGGGGAAAATAAATATTGAGAGATTAATGGATATAGCCTCCTTAATCCTTATTGCAGAGGGATGACTGAAACACGCAATTTTAAATGCCTGTTCAGGTCAAGGAGCAGGTTTAAATTTGGGCATGGCCAACAGTGGCCTTAAACAGGTCAAGGAGCAGGTTTAAATTTGGGCATGGCCAACAGTGGCCTTAAACCTGCATCCCTTATATGAAATGCTAATGTGCAAATAACATGCACTATTGCATAATAGCGTGCACTATTAATGATAGATGGGAAGTGACAATTTCAAATGAATACACATCCCTACTAACCTATGGCTATATCTACCCTGCTGAGGCAATGGAATATAAAAAATTAATTTCATGAGACATTGATTGCAGGTGTTTTTATGATCTATCAGGATTAATCCTGGTTTTCATGAAAAAGTACCGTACGGGTAAATAAAAAGAATACAGAGGATAGTCTGAGGTCTTTTTTTCCAACATATATTTTCATTTCTAAAAAATGTCTGATGATTATTATGCTGGTTTGTGAGCAGTTTTGTTTGAGATTAATGGTTAATAGTATAGACCCGCTGGTTTCTATCTTGAAGAATAGCCAATTGCATTTTAAATATGCGAGGTGTGACAAAAAAGAAATGAGACTGTCCCATAAATGTTTTATTACAAAATCTACAGAGAAATTATGCATTGTCCCCTTCAAAGTAATCCCCCCCCCCCGAGTTAATGCACTTCTGCATTCGCTTCTGTCACGTACGGAAGTACTCGGTAAAGTCCTCCTCCTTGAGGTCTCTCAGCTCCCTCATCACAGTGGCCTTGATCTCTTCAACAGAGGCAAAATAAGTTCCTTTGAGAACAGTCTTCAACCTGGGGAAGAGCCAGAAGTTGCACGGTACGAGATCTGGGGACTAAGGAGGGAGGTCGAGAGCTGTGATCTGTTTGTTGGCCAAGAACTGCCTCACACTGAGTGCGGTGTGTGCAGGCGTGTTGTCGTGGTGGAGCAGCCATGACTTGTCTCTCCACAGAGCCCGCCTGCTGTGCCGAACCCGGTCATGGAGGCAATTGAGGACCTGCTGGTAGAAGTGCTGGTTGACTGTCTGACTCTCAGGCACAAACTCATGATGGACCACTCCCTTCTGGTCGAAGAATGTAATCAGCATGACCTTGATCCTTGATTTGGACATGCGCACCTTCTTGGGTCTGGGTGACAGTCGAGTCTTCCACTGCAGGCTCTTTCTCTTGCTTTCAAGGTCATACTAGAAGACCCAAGTCTCGTCTCCCGTGATGACTCGGCCAACGAACTCTGGATCTTCTCTGATGTTCTCTAGCAAGTTTCGACAAACTTTGACCCGGTGCTCCTTCTGGTCGTCCGATAAAAGCTTGGGTGCCATCTTGGTGCACACCTTCCGCATCCCCAGCTCCTGCAAAAAGATGGTCCGCACTGACTCCCTGTTCAGGATGAACTCCTCAGCTATCATTCACACCATCAATCTGCAATCACTCTGCACCAGCTGGTTCACTCTGTCAATGTTCTCAGCTGTCTTTGTTGTGGAAGGCTGTCTTGACTTGGGGTCATCCTCTACCTCCTCACAACCAGTCTTGAAACATTTGTGCCACTCGAAGACTCACAACCTTGACATTGCATCTTCTCCATAAGCCTTTTGAAAAAGTTGGAGACACTCAGTTGGGCCCTTCTCCAACTTAACCAGAAATTTCAAGTTGATTCTTTGCTCCATATTTTTGCCACCTCCAATTGCATGACAAAGCGATGGAGCAGTGTGCTACAAAAACACTTTAAAAAGAAAAACAGAGTGAAAGAGATGAAAAATATAGCAGAATAGTGGCGAGATGTTGCACAACACAGTGACATAAGCGGTTAGCCAATTGGCATTGAGTCATGGGTGTGGCTGCCACAGTCTCGTTTCTTTTTTGTTGCACCTCGTACAGTACATGTAAACTCCCATTGTCCAACTGTACCCTTACAAATGCCTACTTTTTACATATATGGAAGAAGAGATAGGATCGCTTCCTACATATACTTTGAGTGAGTGAATATGGTGGCAAATTTTGCATTACTGGCTTTCTATATGTAAAGTCGGGTTTTATGCATAGAAAACCTTTCTAAAGTTATCCTTTTTATGCTGTAATCCAGTTGAAAGTACTTTCTAGTTTAAAGAATTACCTTGTCAAAATTACAGTTTCAGTTATTGTTCTCTCAAGGATTTTAAGTTCAGCCAGATGTAATACCAGTTCTCTCCCACTTTGTGTTTATGGGAAAGTGCTTAGTACTTCTGGAGCTTTATGTCTTTTGAAGATTTAAAACTTCAAGGGAATGGGAGCAGATGCTCATGAAAGATATTTCATCTGTTCCTGATGTTTAAACAATAATCTCATTTGAGCTGGTCATCTTTTATAGGAAAAGATCCAGCCAAAGATGAGCAATACTGTATTACAATGAAAACCACGGTATGCTTTTATTAGCATGCTCTTAGTTCAATAGTGCACCTGAAAAAAATTTAGAGCTATGTTGACTAAAGGTTAACGCACGTTAATGAATATAGCGCACACTATGTGCTGCCAGGCACCATTTCATTCTTGTGAGCCAGTAGCACTTAGAGCACGTTAACCTTCATTAATGCATGTTAACCTTTAGTAAACAAGACCCGTATTGCATGCTGAATTGATTTAACAAGCACTAATCAACTAGGTGTATGTTACTTTTTCAGTTATTGCATATTAAATCAATTTGTGGACAGTAAAAAAATCCTATTAAAACAAGCATGTGAAGCTAAACAAAAAAAACCCAAAATCTGAAAAAGAAATGAAAAAAATGAATACACACTAAATTTTTCTTGCTATGCACATCCCTAATGTAAACATAGAGAGTGAAATTCTAACAACTGTTGCTAGAATTTAATAAGATGAGTGCGGTTTACGCTAGAATTAGTATGTGCTAATGGTTAGCACCCAACTGCAGTAAATGTTACCGTGCTGGCATGACAGCATGTTCTAATTACCACATTTACTGCTCATCATGTAATGGTTGGGACTGGGCAGTTATCGTGGAGAATGGACAATCCCTCCTCCCCAAAGGGCTCACAATCTATGTGTACCTGAGGCAACAGAGGGTTAAGTGGCTTGCCCAAGGCCACAAGGAGTGCCTATAGAATTAGAAAACCCGGTCCCTCCGGCCCGAGATTGCTGTCCCCAGTTGGAATTGAAGCCCTAACCCTCCAGCTAGGTTGGTTGGTTGTTAAAGAATTTGATAATAGTAAAGTAGAATCATATGAGTATGTATGGTCATGCTGTGGCCAACGGTTTTGTTCTGTTATTTCCAATGTTGTCAAATAAACTATGTTAATGTAATGTTAAATCTCGTTTGCGCTCCAAAATCTTATACCCCTATAAGTCAAAAACTTTCCTCAATATAACTGTTCAATATAAAATTGGCAAGGTCTCAGACTTCCCGGCGCTATCTTGGCTATCTGTCAGTGAACCAACAGAGCCGCGCCAACTAGCATCAACGACCTGCCAAATTAATGACCAGTTTTACAATGCAAAGAAGGCTTTCCCAACTATTTAAAACAGGTAATAATGAAAATGATGTCAATTATTTTAACCATTACCCTACCAAAGTGTATATGTAAATATTATTTTAAAAATTCACATTTGTAAAGATAACTCTTAAATTAATCTGAAAAGATGTCTTTGAAATCCCTAAATATAATCTCTGAGTCCAAAGAAATGTTCCCAATCTCTACATATGTTATCTAAGTCTTCCCAACGCTGTCTTGATCGCGCTCCAACGCGTTTCTCCCACTCGGGATTCTTCAGGGGAAATTTAAGCAAAAATGCTTTCTGGGAGATGTCCAATTATTTTCTTCTTGGGCCGCCCCTGTCTGCATTCAACATCTCTCCTTCCCTTCCCTACTTTCCCCTCCCATCTCTTCTTCTCTTAGAAAGAATTTAACCCTTCTCACTATCAGCAAACCTTCTCTCTTCCCTCTGACTTGCTGACCTTTTATTTCCTTCTCACCTACCCCATGGTCTAAATGTCTTATATTACTTTCCTCTGGTTCATGAAAACTATTATCCCCAGGTGCACCATAACCCCCTGGGGCTTCCTCTTCTGCTTTACCATTTCATACTATATCTCCTCAGGTCTATAGCTTTTCTTTCCCATTTGGCTCCATATCATCTTCCTCTCTTGATTCTAAGCCTCCCCAATACAAACATGGAAACATGACAACAGAAAAAAACCACATGGCCTATCTAGTCTGCCCTTCCATATCAACTACTACAATAGTCCCTTTTTTTCCTTTAGAGATCCTCTGTGTTTGTCCCATGCTTTTTTGAATTCAGATACTGTCCTCATCTCTACCACCTCCACTGGCAGATTATTCCACGCATCTATCACTCTTTCTATAAAGAAATATTTCCGCATACTCTCCTGAGTCTATCTCCTTTCACCCTCATCCTATGTCCCCTCATAGCAGAGCTTGCTTGCAAATGAAAAAGGCTCTTCTCCTGTGCATTTATGCTACAGAGGTATTTAAACGTCTTTATCATATCTCCTCTATTCCACCTTTTCTCTAAAAGTATACATATTAAGATCCTTAAGTCTGTCCTCATATGCTTTCTAATGAAGACCACTAACCAGTTTAGTAGCCACCCTCTGCACCGACTCCAACCTGTTTATATCTTTTTGAAGGTGCAGTCTCCAGAATTGCACACAATACTCCAAATGAGGTCACACCAAAGACTTATACAGAGGCACTATTATCTCCTTTTTTCTGCTGGCCATTCCTCTCCCTATGCACCCAAGCATCCTTCTAGCTTTCGTCATTGGCTTTTCTACCTCTTTAGCCTCTTTATCATCAAACACAATCGTGCCCAGCGCCCACTCTTCTTTTGTGGACAGAGAACCTCACCTCATACACTGTATCACTCCCTTGGATTTTTGCAGCCCAAGTACATGACTCTGAACCTTTTGGCAAACTCAGCTGCCAAATTCTAAACCATTCTTCAAGCTTAGCTAGATCCCTCCTCATGTTATCTACTCCTTCCTGGATGTCTACTCTATTGCAGATTTTGGTATCATCTGCAAAGAGGCAAACCTTATCTGACAGCCCTTCTGCAATATCACTAACAAAGATGTTAAAAAGAATTGGAGCAAGGACAGATCCCTGCAGCACAGCACTGGTAACCTCCTTCTCCTCAGAGTGAGCTCCATTTACCTGTACCCTTTGTTGGCTCCCAGTCAACCAATTTCTAATCCAATCAGTAACTTTAGGGTCCATCCCTATGGTGCTCAGTTTGTTAATAAGTCACCTTTGCAGAATAGTTTCAAAGGCTTTACTGAAATCAAAGTACACCACATCTAGGGCTCTCCTTTGGTCCAACTCCCTGGTCACCCAGTCAAAGAAATCAAACAGATTTGTCTGACAAGACCTGCCTCTGGTGAATCCATTGGACTCCAGAAACCTCACTATTTTCTCTTTCAGCAGCATTTCCAATAGTTTACTCACCATAAGGGTTAAACTAACTGGCCTGTAGTTTTCAACCACATCCTTACTTTACTTTTGTGTAAAAGGACCACATGTGCCTCTCTCCAGTCCTTTGGCACCACTCTCAACTCCAAAGAGGCATTGAAAAGGTCAATTAGTGGAGCTGCTAGAACATCCCCCAGTTCCTGCAGTATTCTCAGATGCATCCCATCGGTCACATCGCTTTGTCTACTTTTAGTTTAGATAGTTCCTCACGAACATAGTCTTCTGAAAATCGATGGAGATCCCCATCATTTCTGTTCCTATTTCTGAGTGTTTTCAGAGATTCTGCTCCTAGCCCTTCATCTGTGAACAGAGAACAGAAATATTTATTAAGCAATTCCACTTTATCCTCATCAGCTTCTACATATTCTTGACCTTCACCCTTGAGTGGGACAATGCCACTTTTGCCCTTCCTCCTCTCACTAACATTTCTGAAAAAAGGTGTTATCCCCCCATTTTATTGCATTTGCTATTTTTGTATCTTTGCTTTCCTGACTTCTTTGCTAGCTTCCAGTTTTTCCAGATATAGATGCCTGTCTTCCTCTCTCTGTGATCTCTTGTATTTCATGAAGGCCTCTCTTTTCTTCTTCAGCTTTTTAGCTACTTCTTTAGAGAACCATAGTGGCCTCATTTTCCTTTTCCTTTTATTTACCATTCTAACAAAAATGTTGGTTGCCCTTAAAATATCCCCTTTCAGTTTTGCCCACTGTTTTTCAATGTCCCCCATCTGTTCCCATCCCGCTAATGACTCCTTGGCCATCTTGGCAAAGTTAGTTTTCTTAAAGTCCAAGGCTCTCGCTTTTGAATGGATTTTATCATCCTAGTTGAATGCTGAACCACACCATCTGGTGATCACTGGATGCGAGATGATCTCCCACTATAACATCAGAAACATTTTCACCATTGGAAAGCACCAAGTCCAGTATGGCCCCTTCATATGTGGGTTTTGTTACTAGTTGCCTGAATAGTTTTCCCTGTAGAAAATCCAGGATCTCCTTACTTCTAGATGACAGTGCAGCAGAGATGTGCCAATCAACATCCGGCATATTGAAATCACCTATCAATAGTACTTCCCCTTTTCTGGCAATGCTGCATATGTCTTCTATTAACTCGCCGTCCACTTCTTCTCCCTGTGAGGGAGGTCTGTATATCACTCCAAAGCAAATGGATTTTCCTTTCCCTCTTTCTAGTTTAACCCACAGTTCCTCCTCTCTCCCTTTTAAGCCCTGTAATTCTATAGCTTTAATATTATTTTTTTAAATATAGTGCCACTCCTCCTCCCCTTCTTCCTACATTGTCCTTTCTGAATATAGTATAGCCTGGTACAGTTATATCCCAGTCATGGTTGTCTGTGAACAATGTCTCTGTAACCGCCACTAAATCCATTCAACTTACATCAAGCCTCAAGGCCAATCACACATCCCCTTCTTTCCCCACCTCTCTAGACATTTTGTATTCTACCCTATCATCTACTTTTGAACTTCAACATATTTTTCCTCATTCAACCATTTCTACCGTCTCTGAGAGCACCCAACCCTCATCAGCGCTGTACCTGCTCTTCTCTTCCCCATACTCTCCTGTTCCTTCCCTTCTCTCAGCTGGAAGTATGAATCCCAATCCAGGCCCCCCACCCCCCAGGCATCACTCACACTCCCTGCACAGATCCGACCACAAGCCCTCAAGTCAGATTCATATCCCTCCCCTTCCTCCCTCCTTTCTTCTTTTCTTATACTCCCTGTGGAATGTCCCCTCAGTCTCCAACAAACTTACCAACATTCACAACCTCTTTATCTCTAATGCTCTGCATTTTCTTGCTCTTACTGAAACCTGACCTCCCTGAAAACTCTCCTTCAGTTGCTGCCCTCTATCATGGAGTTTTCCTTTTCTCCCATATAGTCACCTGGTTGGCCACAGTGATGGTGTTGGATTGCTACTCTCTCCTTCCTTCCACCTCAATCTCACTCCTTTTCTTCCTTTGAAGCTCACTCTATCCACCTATTTATGCCACTACCTCCTGAGATGCATGTGCAAGACCTTCAAGCACATGTATGATTGCCAACTGGCTTCAGATGTGCCTAACAGGCTTGATCCAGTTCTGGGTTTACCACATTGCATGCAGGGATATGTATTCTGATTTCTCTCTGGAATTCCATAAGAAAAACAAGACTACAAGTCCCTGTATGCAATGAGGTAAACCCAGGACTGGATCAAGTCTGCTGGATGCATACGGAGCCAATTGGCAACCCTAAGCACATGCCAGTGCTCAAAGCCCTGCTACTTTGTTGTCCGAGCATAGTGAATCTGTGTCTAGTCACATGCTGCCACCACAAGCTAGCCACTTCCTTCTTCTAGTGTGGTGACTGTATGTGATGCCATTTCCTGCTGGTTGTCGGGATGCAGCAGGGGAGGCAGCAGGCTATGAGGAGCTCAAGTGATCCTGGCTTGAAGGCACAGCCAAGACTGGAGGATCATTTTTGGTTGGGTCAGGCTCAAGACTCAGGATTGAGAGCACTGCTCTTCTACAGGGCATGCTCATGCTGCCCCCAAATCTTTGCCAACCTAAGCGGGCGCCTGGCTTACCTATTGCTAGGGCCAGCCCTATGTGGGTTGTACCTTGTAGTCAAAGCATGTATCTTAACATTGTCACTCACCTACTTACCCCTGAGGCGGAAGGCCTGGGGCTTCAGTGAGGCTCCTCTTATATAGCAAGGACTTAGTAGTGCCCTCTGGGATTTGGAGTCCCAATAGCTAATCAAATAAGAAGGTAGTTGTGGTCGAGTAGCTATGCTTAAAGAGGTATTTATTTTCCCTTCCCGGGAGAACCTTTGCAACAAAGGTCAAAGGAAATTAAACCATAATACTGGCATAACACAAATGAGGGACTACAAATTACAACAAAAATGCTTCTTGTCAGCTTTAACTAAACAAAAAGGGAAAAACAGGCTTTTCCAATCCAAAAAGCTGTACAGTGAAATCTGTGTTCCTCCACAGATTTCTCTTAGGCAGGCTTTACTCAAGCTTTAACAAAAAGAGGTCACACTATCGGAAAACACCAATGTACAGTCCATTTTGCAAATATCTGAGCTCTCTTCACAGAAGTCACATTCCATATCCTCGTGTACTTCTTGGCTATTATATTCTTTTGCAGGGCTGTAATGTGTATCAGTGTTTATTAGTCTCCTCTCTTCTTGGCCAGAGCTTCTTTCCCCTCTATCACTGCAGAAAGGCTGGTTACCGTGCACTATGGATTCTCCCCTTAGAGGGCCATACACTTCAGGACCATTGGGAGTAAAATTCAGTGCCCCTCTATTCCAGGTACTATGCCTTTCTTCAGGCTGAGCTCTGCCTGTCTGTTTTCCAACCGGGAAGTTGAAACTTTTCTTCCTTTCACTTCCCCTCACAGGACGTCTTTCTCTTAGATGGGAAATCTCTCTTGGATAAGAGTTCTTGCTCCCCAGGTACCTGCTCCCGTGGTTATTCCCTCTCCCAGCTCCTCGTGGTTTGCAGCTTGGAATCTCTCTCTGTCCCCAACCGGACTTTGGCTTAGTGCAGCCCAACTTTCCAGCACTAACCTCTGAGAATTCCTCCTGGGCAAACTCCTCTGAGGTGCAGATGGACTCCACGTCAGAAGCTTTCAGGTATGACTCCTGGCTCTCATGAGCTCTGCTCTTTCCTTTCCCGTGAGTCCTCTCAGTGTCTCTTTCTCTCTCTGTATCTGAGACTGAGTCTGACTCCCTGCTTGCGTCTCTGTCGGTATCTCTGCTCCTGTCTCTGCGTGCTTCTGCTTTGCTCAAGACTGACCTTTTTTTATGTGCGTCATTCTTTGAGTCTCTTGTTAGCTCAAACCCCTGCAGCTGTTTCTGCTTCTCTGATGAGCTATGACGTAATGCTATTCCTGGGCATTTACCTACAGCCGGTGCTCTTGTTTTGCTTGGTTGCTCATAGCAACCCCTAGCCATGTGCTTTGCACTGCCGGTTTTAAAACTGCCCTGCATATTTTCCTCTACTTCCATAGGCACTATCTGCCTTGCGCCATGACAACATGCATTGATTGATATTGCAGCAGAAAAAGCTGATCAGGGTATCTTCATTATCTATCATGCACCTGACACACAGTAAATATATTTTCTCTGCAGTAATTCCATTGAGAGAAGATAGGCACACTTCCAAGAGTTAACACAGAGGCTTTGCACTTACCATGTGGTAATTTGGACAATTACCATGTGGTAACTGCAAAACCTTGCCACACGTTAGTAGAAAGACCCCTATATTTTTAAAGACAAGCTAACAAATAAAATAATTGCTAACAAATGCAAGTCCCTAGATCTCCATTATACTGCATGTATCTAGAATTCAGCCTAGAGGAATTGCTTCTGTCTAAGGATTAGGCAATTTATAATTGGACCATCAGTTTCCTCCTGCTCCTTTGATATTCCAGTTCAATCAAACACGAGTCTTTACTCAAAACTATCCAGGGTTTTCCCATATGTTATAATCTCCCACTTCACCCAACCATTGAAGTAGCAGTCCTTGGACAGGGATCACACAGGTTATGGAACCAGGTATTAGCATATTTTGTCAAGGCTTTCCAAATCTGTTCTAATGACCAGTGGAAGAAATTCAAATTATGGGCCCCCAAGCAACAATTTTTAAAGGGCCACTAGGGTGGGAGAAGTTCATTTCAGAAGATACAGGAGCAGCTACAAGTTGGCCCTCTTCTTCCTTGTGGCCCCCCTGCACTACAGGGGCAACTTCGACAGAATTTATGCCACTGCTTGTTATTCTGTAAATACAACTAATTGCAGGATATCTAGAATAAATACGCTGGGGATAAATTTGCAGACATTCTAGCTCTAATATATGCAAATCTCTCATATAGATTCTTTGTGGATATCCTCAAAACCTGACTGACTGTGGGACAAAAGGACAGATTTAGGAATCTGCCCTAAGTTTATACTTTCATGACCTAGCAGGTTAGGCATCCTCTTAGAGCAGGACACTTCAGAAAGAGCAGTGTAGCCCCAGCACAGCCAGAAAATACAGCTGGTAGACCAGTCCCTTAAAGCCATGGTGGCAGATCTTTGTGCATCTGGATGTGAAAAGCTCAAGGTCTGTGCATCATGCCCCCTCCAATGTTCTTGTTAGAGGGGGTGGGACAAGCAGACCCTGAGCACTCATGCCTGGGGGCTCAATGGCCTGACACCACACTATGCTTCCTTTTGTATACAAGCTCGGCTCTGGATATCCTCTGGGGGAATTAGGGTGGCGGTGGTATTGGTAGCAGTAGTGGTTGCAGGGGGAAGGGAAGGGGGTAGATGTTGTACACCTTGGGAGGGAGTGAAGGAGGGGTAGGGAAAGGAAGGGGAGAAGCTGGACATGGAGGGGGTAGTAGAGAAGGGAAGATGCTGGACCATTGGGATTTATTTATTTATTTATTTATTTCAATTTTATATATACCGCACTATTTATAATCAGCGCGGTTTACAGAGAACACAAAGACCAGAACAACAGGCTGTTCGGTATTACATATAACAGGAGTATAAACTTGGATAACATGGGAGAACTATATACATAGAATATATAATCTGTTAATTCGATAACATGAAAGAACTATTTACATAAATTAGCAGTAGTGCTAGGGTCAGGAGGAGATTGTGGTTATGTTTGTGGTGAGGCTAATATATTGCACTTTATGTAGGGTAGTATTTGATAAATAGGTTATATTTGAGGGCCTTTCTGAACTGGGCTAGGTCGGTTATGGCACGTATGTCAGGTGGTAGGGAGTTCCAGTATTTTGGGGCGCAAAACATGAAGGGATGATAGAGAAGTTAGACTATAGTAGGTAGGGATGCCTGGCCAAAGGTTAACCAAGAGCAACAGATACTGATGCCCTGATGATGTCTGGTCAGCCTCCTTCCCATGGAACAGAAACTGAATCTAGAAATCAAGCCCTGGTCTTCTCCACAGTAGTTCTTCTTGAGCTACTGATTAGGCTCTGGCATAGATAAAGTTGCTCTATATGAATAATTTTGCAGAATTATTTGAGTGGTTTTAGGGAAATTTATGGACGGGCTATCGAGGCCTCCCAGTAGAAGAACATATACATTTATACTGAAATCGATAAAATTTCATCTCCTCTAAATTCCCATTAGACTGTGGCATATCCTGGGGATCTATTCTATCCCCTACACTACTAAATCTATTCATAGCATCTCTAGATACTCTTGGCCAAGGCTTTGGCATTAGTATGCACATGTATACAGATGATATGTAAATAGTAATCAATTATGGCACTTGGGATTACTCCTTTCAATCCACCATTTTTATTAATTAAATAAAATGGCAGAGTAGATATCTTCACATAGGTAGGTCCTCAACATTAATAAATGGTCTGCCATTCAGCTTTCCAGAAAGAGTTTCCATTGCAAATACTCACTACAGATAGAAGGAGATATTATTCAAGTTACAGAATCCATTTCCACTATAGGTATCATCCTTGATAAAGATCTCACCTTTACCCCATATCTCTTCATTCATCAAAGAAAGATCAATGAGGCCTTATTTGGATATCAAGTTGCTGAAATATTGGGGTCAATATTCAAACTCTGTGGTTGATGTATTTTTTAAGCGTCATCCGTGACATTTAAAATTAAAACCGGATATTCAGCACCGGAATTCAGATATCTTCAAGTGCTGACTATCTGGTTTCAGCACTGACTGCGGTGGTTATGTGGGTGTTTCCACATATCCACATAGCCAAATCTCAAAGATAGGCCAGCTTTTTATTGGTCTAACTTTATGTGATTTCTTATCTGACTAGTGAACTGAAAATCGCCGTGGTCTGGCTAAATGTTGGGACTGTTCCCCCCGCCCATGGACCACCCTTGCACGATCCAGATAGTGCTGCTGAATATGAGGTTCAGTGGGGATTATCCGCTAACTGGATAACACTTTTGAATATCGGGCCCACTGATTCATGGAGTAATCCTAAACTGAATAGACTACCGTAACATACTTTGGTTAGAGCACTGACCTTGGGTTTGATTCCTACTAACGTTCCTTGTGAGCTTGGGCAAGTCACTTAACCTTCCATTGCCTCAGAAGAAAGGTATGGTAATCTACTTCCGGTTACACTGTCAAGAAACCCAGGAGCTGCTGGGTCACAAGGAGTCACCATTGACTCGAAGGCACACATTGCATTGCAACACACTTTAGCAAATGTTCCACATTATTGCATAAAAAGATTACAATTAATTCAAATCATCTTGAGCACACAAATTTTCTACATCCATTCCAATCGGGCTTCAAACCAGTTTGCAGCAGGGAAACTATCCTATTATTGGTTCTCAATGAAACACAAACCTCTTGGGACAAGGGCAGCATTTCTCTGGTGATGTTTCTCGACCTCTCCTGTGCCTTCCACGTGATTCACCAGTCTCTTCTCTTATCACGTCTCTCCTCTGCAGGTCTAAACTCTACTATGCTGCACTGGTTTAACTCCTTCCTTTTCCTCCCCATATGTTATGTCTCCTTTCAATCAGTTTACTCCTATCAGTTGCCCCTCTCTTGTGGAGTCCCACAGGGATCTGTGTTGGCCCCCTACTTTTTAATATCTTCCTTTCCCTTCTCGCCACACTCATCCAGCAGCAGGGTGTTTCCACATACTTCTATGCGGATAACATCCTGCTGCTGTTCCATACCCATCCCACCGCTCCAGATTTTCTCCCATCAATTCATGCCTTAACCTAGTCACATCCTGGTTCGAATCCAATTGTCTGAAACATAACCTGGCTTAACCTTAACTTTAGGACTGGCTTGAGACTGGGATCCTTTCAAAGACCTCCACACTTTAGTTTTCCAGCTCCTTAACACCTCCATCTGCATCCCCATCTCTTAATGGTTTTCCCATACCTACGGTCCAGACACTCAAATACTCAGGAGTCATTTCTTGATTCATCTCTTACCTTCCATACTCACATCAATACCATTGTCCATCGCTGCTTCTACTCTCTACCCCAAATCCATTCCATTTGTTCCTTCTTCTCTGTGTCTTCTATCACAACCTTTCTCTTATCTTTGATCATCTTTAAATTAGACTACAGTAACACTATTTACTCCGGATTACCCATAACCAGATCAAACGCCTGTTATTTGCTCAAAATACTGCCATTCGTTTTCTTTATCACTCCTCCAGATATGACCACATGACTCCACTACTCATCAAAACCCACTGGCTTCCCATAACCTACCGTATTCAATATAAATTATTTATTTATTTAACAATTTTTATATACCGTCTTTCTACAAGTCAAGACGGTTTACATAGAACAATTTATAGCAGTGTGTTTCAACTGTTTACATGGAACATAACATTGGATACATATAGTAACAAGAATAACTATATACATGGAACATAGCATTGGATACATATAGTAACAAGAATAACTATGTACAGCGATCAAAGATCAACTATTTACATATGAAAATATGAGGGGACATCTGTAGTGTAATAGAGTTTAAGTGATGGAGGAGGAGAAGGAGGGGGTGTAACAAGTGAAATGCTAAGGTGGGAGGGAATAATGTTCCAGGAAAAGATGGTTTTTTAACTTCTTACGGAACTCAGAGTGGGATGAACAGTTCCGAAGTTCAGGAGGAAGGGTATTCCATAAGGAAGGGGCATAGAGGGAGAAGGCCCTGTTATTAGTAGATTGTTTGCAGGTTCTCTTGTCTATAGGGATGGTCAGTAAGTTTTTGGTAATAGAGCGGTGTGGTCTTGTGTTATTGGATGAAAGAAGGAGGGGGGAGAGGCATGGGGCAGATTCTTTGGAAATAATTTTATGTGTAAGAGTAAGAACCTTACATTTAATTCTGTATTGGATGGGGAGCCAGTGGAGATCGTAGAGGACAGGTGTGATATGGGAACGTCTAGGGTTATTAGTTATGAGTCGAGCTATCGTGTTCTGAGCTAATTGAAGCGGTTGAATAGTGTTCTTAGGAAGGCCATGGTAGATATGATTACAGTAGTCAAAAATAGGGATGGTGAGGGCCTGGCAGACAGTACGAAAGGAGTCTGGGCTTAAGAGGGGTTTAAGGTTTCGGAGGATACGGAGCTTAGAGTATATTATATTAGTAGTTTTCTTTATTTGGTCAGTAAAGGAAAGGTTCTGATCCAAGATGATTCCAAGATATTTCACTTGGTTTTTTATGGTTAGAGTGAGATTGCCAACAGTAATGGTGAGAGGTGGGGTGTATGCAGGATTGGAAAATATCTGGAGGACCTCAGTTTTGGATTGATTGATTAAGAGGTTGTGCTGGGAAAGCCAAGTTTGTAGGCTCGTTAGACATTCACTAAGTTTAGAAAGTTAGGATTAGAAAGGTTAAAAGGGGTGAAGCACATCATATCATCTGCATATAGTTGATACTGGATACCATAGTTTTGGAAGATCTTACAGACTGGTTGGAGGAAGATATTGAATAGCAGCGAGGAAAGACTCGAACCTTGGGGGACACCTTGTTTTAATGTAAATGGTAATGAGGTATCGTATCCAATGTGAACTTGTTGGGTTCTGTTATCTAGGTAGAAACGGAACCAGTTTAGGGTTGTGCCTCTCAGTCCTACTTCGTGGAGTCTGTTTATGAGTTGATGGTGAGGGAGGGAGTCAAAGGCAGCAGATAAGTCAAGGAATATGAGAAGGCAACCTTGAGAGGGGTTCTGGGTATGGAGGTATAAGGAATCAAGAAGGGAGGTAAGAAGGGTTTCTATACCATGGTTCTTTCTGAAACCATGTTGGAATATGTCGAGGGGGAGTGTTTCATCAATATAATTCTGAAGTTGAGTTTGGACAAGCTTTTCAGTTATCTTAGCCAGGAATGGGATACTGGAGATGGGTCTATAAGAGGTAGGAGAGGATGGGTCCAGTTTTGCACCTTTTAAGATAGGGCGGATAGTGGCACTCCTCAATAGTGGTGGTACAGAGCCAGTCTGGAGGGATGCTTGTACAATATTCAGAATATAAGGACTGAGAGCACTTCTGGTAGATTTAATCCAGGGGACAGGGCAAGGGTCAAGGGCAGAGGTAGAGGCATTTAAATTTTTTATGACATTAGATACATTTTCTAAAGTAAGAGGATGAAAATCACTCCAAAAGTTTGAGGGGGAGGAATCATGTGGTTGGGTGATAAGGTCAGGAAAAGGTGGGGAACTGTAGTCAGTAGAAGGCTGGGGGGAAATTAGAAGATGGTTGCGGGAGGAATTTGGAAATAAGGTGGTTGGCTATGGCTTGTGCTGTTATTTTTGGAGGTTGATTTTGCTGTAGGGGTTCATTAATTAGAGATTTGGTAATGGAGAACAATTCCCTCGGTTTATTGAGAGATCGCTGAATGAGGTTTTCATTATACTCTTTCTTATGGTTGAGGGTTACAGAGCAGTAGGTTTGGAGCTTAGCTGTATAGCCTATGAGAGCACTGGGGTCTTGAGTTCGCCTCCATTTGCATTCAAGACGTCTAAGCTCTCTTTTGAGAGTTCTAAGATCTGAGGAGAACCAGGGGGCTCTTCTGTGGTGTTTTTGCAGATGTTGATTAGGTGGGAGTCTAGAAGCTGCAGATAAGATCTCATTCCATTTAGAAACATGAGACTCTTGGCTCAAAGTTTTATCAAATATAGAGTCAAGAGAAGGGACTGTATGTTCTAGAAAGGTGGCAGCATTGAATTGCTTAAATCTGCAGGTATGTTGAGACTGAGGGGGAAGTTGATTTCTGTAGGTGGAGTAAGGGAAGGAGAAGAGGATCAGAGCATGATTGGACCAGGGTATAGGTTGAATGGAGTGTATAACCTGATCAGTGATTAGGAAGCATTGTGGGATAAATATAAGGTCCAATATGTTTCCTTTAGAGTGTGTAGGGTGCTCCAATATTTGGGAGAAGTGAAGGGAATTCATTGCTTGGAGGAAGGTGGAGGATTGTAAGGTGGATGTGGAGGATAGGTTTAAATCACCTAGAATTATGAGGGGGCGTGAGGAAGGTTGGGGGGTGCAGGCTGTGTCTAGGATTGAGGAGAGGTCGGAAAAGTCAGTCTGAGGTGCTCGATATAGGAGATGCAGGGAAAGTGTGGAGTTGGAGACTGTAATAGAGTCCATAACTATGGAAGAAGTAGCTTCAATAGTGGATAGCTGTAGAGTGGATTTAGATATGATTGCAGCACCTCCTCCTCTGCCATGTGCTCTGTTGCATATGTTAATTGAGTATGATTTGGGACATAATTGGTTTATTAGGACTATATCAGTGTCCTGGAACCAAGTTTCAGTAAGGCAAAATATATCCAGGTCATAATCGGAAATAAGGTCTGCAAGTAGGGGGATTTTATTTTTAGCTGAGCGGACATTGAGTAAGAACATAAGAACATAAGATATGCCATACTGGGTCAGACCAAGGTCCATCAAGCCCAGTATTCTGTTTCCAACAGTGGCCAATCTAGGTCATACGTACCTAGCAGTTTCCCCAAGGGACACAGGTTCCACAATGCTTGTATTGGTTCAAGCATTGATATCCTGGGTCCCTTCTTAATAATGGTTTATGGACCTTTCCTCCAGGAACTTGTCCAAACCTTTTTTAAACCCAGCTACACTAACAGCCTTTACTACATTCTCCGGTAACAAATTCCAGAGTTTGATTACACGTTGAGTGAAAAAATATTTTCTTTTATTAGTCTTAAATAGTTTACCCTGTAGCTTCATTGCATGTCCCCTAGTCTTTCTATATTCTGATAAGGTAAACAATCGATCTACGTTTACCCGTTCCACTCCGTTCATTAATTTATAGACTTCTATCATATCTCCCCTCAGCCGTCTCTTTTCCAGGTTAAAGAGCCCCAACCTTTTTAGCCTTTCTTCATAGGAGTAGCCTTCCATCCCCTTTACCATTTTGGTGGCTCTTCTCTGAACCTTTTCTAAAATTGCTATATCCTTTTTAAGATATGGCGACCAGAATTGCACACAATATTCAAGGTGCGGTCTCACCATGGAACGATATAGAGGCATTATAATATCTTTTGTTTTATTTTCCATTCCTTTCCTTATCATACCTAGCATTCTATTTGCTCTCTTGGCCGCCGCTGCACACTGGGCCGAGGGTTTTAACATGGTATCCACAAGGACGCCTAAATCTTTTTCTTGGGTGGTGGTTCCTAATGTGGAACCTTGCATCGTGTAACCATAGTTTGGGTTGTTCTTCCCTAGGTGCATAACCTTGCACTTCTCCACATTAAATTTCATCTGCCATTTTGATGCCCAGTCTTCCAATTTATCAAGATCCTCTTGCAATTTTCCACAATCCTCCTGGGTTTTAACAACTTTAAATAGTTTTGTGTCATCAGCAAATTTGATAACCTCACTCGTTATTCCACTTTCCAGGTCATTTATGAATATGTCAAAAAGCAGCGGACCCAGCACAGATCCCTGGGGTACACCACTATTCACCTTTCTCCATTGGGAAAATTGGCCATTTAGCCCTACCCTCTGCTTTCTATCTTTTAAACAGTTCCTGATCCACAGTAGTACACTTCCTCCTATCCCATGACTCTTTAGTTTTGCCAAAAGTCTCTCATGAGGGACCTTGTCAAAGGCTTTCTGAAAGTCCAGATACACAATATCAACCGACTCACCTTTGTCCACCTGTTTATTCACTCCTTCAAAAAAACATAACAGATTAGTAAGACAAGATCTTCCTTGTCTAAAGCCATGTTGGCTGTCTCCCATTAGGTCATGACTATCTACATGCTGAGTAATTTTATTCTTTATGATGGTTTCTACCATTTTTCCCGGTACTGATGTCAGGCTCACCGGTCTGTAGTTTCCCGGATCACCCCTCGAACCCTTTTTAAAAATTGGTGTTACATTGGCGATCCTCCAATCCTCAGGTATTAGAGATGATTTTAATGATAGTTCACAGATTACTGATAGCAGGTCTGCAATCTCAAATTTCAGTTCTTTCAACACCCTTGGATGTATACCATCCGGCCCAGGTGATTTGCTACTCTTCAGTTTATCTAATAGTTGTAGGACATCTTCCCGATGTATCGATATTTCCTTCAATTCTTCCACACCTTTAAATACCACTTCAGTCATGGGTAACATCCCTACATCTTCCTCAGTAAAGACCGAAGCAAAGAATTCATTCAGTCTCTCCGCTATCGCCTTGTCGCCTCTTAGTGCTCCTTTAACCCCTTTATCATCTAATGGACCAACTGACTCTCTCACGGGTTTTTTGCTACGAATGTACTTGAAAAGGTCTTTATTTCGCGTTTTTGCTTCCGCAGCAAGCTTCTTCTCAAATTCTCTCTTTGCCTGCCTTATCAATGCCTTGCATTTGACTTGCCAGTGCTTGTGCTGTTTCCAGGTTTCATCATTTGGCTCTTTTTTCCATTTCTTGAAAGATGCTTTTTTGGCAACAACAGCCTCTCTGACCTCAGCTTTAAACCATGCTGGCAATTTTTTGGACTTCCTTCCACTTTTCTTAAAGCGTGGAATACAGCTGGTCTGGGCTTCCAAGATAGTATTTTTCAACAACACCCAAGCTTGATGTACGTCTTTAACCTTTGCAACTGCTCCTTTTAGTTTTTTCTTAACTGTTTTCCTCATTCTATCATAGTCTCCCTTTCGAAAGTTAAAGGGTAGTACTGTGGATTTCCTTACTATCCCTCCTCCACTAATTAAATCAAAGGCGATCATGCTATGATCACTATTGCCAAGTGGCCCCAACACCCTTATCTCTTGCACTACATCTGGTGTTCCACTAAGGACTAGGTCTAATATTGCTTCCCCTCTGGTCGGTTCATGAACCAGCTGCTCCAAGAAGCAGTCATTTATTTCATCTAGGAACTTTATCTCCCTAGCATGTCCTGTTGTGACACTGACCCAGTCGATGCCGGGGTAATTGAAATCACCCATTATTATTACTGCACTGTAACTTTTGCTAGCTTCCTTGATTTCTTTGAGCATTTCATCATCCATTTGTTCATTCTGGCCAGGCGGACGATAGTACACCCCCACTGCCATCGCCTTCCCCTTTTTACATGGAATTTCAATCCATAGAGATTCTACAGCAAATTTTGTTTCTTGCAAAACTTTAATCCTTTCTGACTCAATGCCCTCTCTAACATAGAGCGCAACCCCTCCACCAATTTGATCAGCTCTATCATTTCGATATAGTTTGTACCCAGGTATCACAGTGTCCCACTGGTTGTCCTCCTTCCACCATGTCTCTGATATTCCAATCATATCTAACCTCTCGTTTAGTGCTATATATTCTAACTCTCCCATCTTGTTTTGTAGACTTCTAGCATTTGCATACAAGCATTTTAGAGACTGTATTTTATTCATATTAATTTGGCTATTGGTAGACATGGGTAATTTGGGATCTTTAAGTTCTGTCTGCTCCATACTCGAGGGCATTTGGGCTACTTTACTCTTTTTTGGAACCTCTCTGCTTTTTGTAGTATCCTTCAAGGATACATTCTTCCGAACCATGCGCTCTTGGGCGACTGTCGGCTTTCCCCTATTATCTAGTTTAAAAGCTGCTCTATCTCCTTTTTAAAGGTTAATGCCAGCAGCCTGGTTCCATCCCGGTTAAGGTGAAGCCCATCCCTTCGGAAGAGCCCCTCCTTTCCCCAGAATGTTCCCCAGTTCCTAACAAATCCGAACCCCTCATCTCTGCACCATTGTCTCATCCACGCATTGAGACTCCGGAGCTCTGCCTGCCTATTGGGTCCTGCGCGTGGAACGGGAAGCATTTCGGAGAACGCTACCCTGGAAGTTCTGGATTTCAACTTCCTACCTAAAAGCCTAAATTTAGCTTCCAGAACCTCCCTACCACATTTTCCTATGTCATTGGTACCAACATGTACCAAGACAGCAGACTCCTCCCCAGCACTATCTAAGACCTTATCTAGGTGGCGTGTGAGGTCCGCTACCTTCGCACCAGGTAGGCATGTTACCAGGCGATCCTCACGTCCACCAGCCACCCAGCTATCTACATGCCTAATGATCGAATCACCAACTATAACTGCTGTCCTAACCCTTCCCGCATGGGCACTTGGCCCTGGAGAAACCTCCTCGGTGCGAGAGGGGTTTACATCACCTGGAGGACAGGTCCTATTTACAGGATCACTTCCTGCCACACCAGGGTGATGCTCTCCTGTCACGTGACCTCTCTCCTCCATGGCAACAGGGATGCTGCCAGACTGGAGGTGGGACTTCAGGACTATATCCCTGTAGGTCTCGTCTATGTACCTCTCTGTCTGTCTTATGTTTTCCAAGTCTGCTACTCTAGCCTCTAGAGAACGGACTTGTTCCCTGAGAGCAGAGAGCTCCTTGCACCTAGTAGAGCACATTTGAGGGGGGGGGGTGGGGAGGGTTCGAGGGAGAGCTGAGAGTAAGGTTGGGATTTATAGTGATAGGTTTGAGTTTACAAGAACGGTAGTGGGGGTTATGATAAGTATAGGAGAGGTGAGGTGGGATGTATAGATGTCTAGGAGAGTGGATTATCGGAATGAGGGTGTTATGAGTCAGAGTTAACACGTATGGGAAGGAAAATAAGGAGGAACATAAAATGGATAGGATAAGCCATGTGGAGAATGGGTAGGAGTTAGGTAGAGCCATAATGGGATATGTTGGGTGAAGGTAGCACTAAAGTATTTGGTAGGGTGTGGGAGAGGATAGAATACGGGGACAGTTATCCCTAGAAACACGTTTTCTAGAAAGAAAGAAAATAGCAATAAATATTGCAAGGATTTAGATAATCCTATGAATTAACAGTAGTGCAATCCAAAATTAGAATGTTTGAATAAGAAAAGAGAAGTTACCGTGATTTGGATACTATAGTAAATTAACAGCATATTCCAATAGATCCCTTGTAGTTCTGGCTGTGATGGAACCTAACATGAAATTACTCACCATCATTCATAACTCAACTCTGTCACTCCTGCTTATCTCTCATCCTATCTCATTCTATACGCACCCACCTGCTCACTTTGCTCAGTACACGCAAACCGCTTGCATCTACCCTCTCCATCATAAGTACACCTCAAAAGCACATGACACTGCATTCGTCTTCCTAGGCCCTTCCCTGTGGAACTCTCTCCCAGATGTTATTTGTCTAGAACCTTCCTTTCTCAAATTTAAAACTGCTTTAAAGACTTATCTATTTCAGCGTGCATATAACCTTCCTCCCGAGCCTACGTAGAATCACAAAGATTTCCCTGGCCCCATATGCATATAACCGTTGCACCTAGCTCACCTGCTCCCTCCCTTCCCTACCTCCCCCTCTTTTTATACTCAACTTTCCTGTCCTATTTACATAATTGGCGTTCTTTTCCCTCGTCCTGCTTCTGGATTGTTTTTATTGTACTCTGCTTTAATGTGTGAAGGGCAATATATCAAGCATTTTAATAAACCATAAACACAGCAGTAAAACTGATCTTTCATGCCAAGTGTACAGATAATGTCACAACACTTCTAATAGAACACCACTGAATCCCAATTTCTGGCAAGATAAAATTAAAATATTAAACCCTTGCCCACTGCTCCTTCTATACTGAATATCCACTTTACCTTTTGCCATTTTTGATACCATACCACCACACAGGTAATTAAGCTCATCTCAAGCACATCTATTGATTGTCCTATCCTACTGCCAGTGAAGGCTCAAGTGGATTCGTAAATCAAATCTTCTCTTATCAGGCCCCCAATACTATGGTGCTCCATCCTTTTTATTTATTTATTTTTTATTACTATTTGTTATACGACCATGGGCACAAAAATTGGTATCATATTGGTTTACAATAAAATCGACAGGTAACAAAACAGTGAATCATATATCAGACAAAACAAAATAAACAATAGAAAAGTAACAGGTATGACTAAAATAGCATAATTAATATAGAAGTACAAACTGTAAACAATGGGGGTTATACATAAAACAGTAAAACTGCATTAGAGGCAGGCAGCATAAGTTCTCTCGAAAAGCCAAGTTTTCAGCATTTTCTTAAATTTTGATGGGGACTCTCAACTTTAAAATCAGGTCAACTGGGGGATTCTATGGATTTTTATGCATTTTTGGTGGTATGTAAATCACAAGAGTAATAGAAAAATATACTTTCAAAAAATCAAACTCCTTCTGAGTGATGTAACCCACATTTTAGAAAATTATCTGCTTTACATTTAAACTTCAATCTAGTTTATGATGAAAAGTTTCATCTGCTACTTGCCCCATAACTTGTTGTGCCTATTGCCCCCCTATCCATCACTACTATTGTTCCACCCTTGTCAGTACCCTTAATTATGAGATCAGGATTCATTTGTAATGATTTAAGGGCCATCCTCTCAGATAAATTATAACGAGTTTTATGATGTGATATCACCTGAGATAAATCTTATTCCACCAATCATATACTGTAAATATATGAATTGTCGGGTTGATCGGACATAGAGATAACGAAGATGATGGTTTTCTAAATAGAGAAGGTTCTGAAAACATGATAGGATGATCTACATAATACAATTTCAACCATAACAAATGAGAACACTTCTGTAAATCTGTATATTGCAAACTGATCTGCATATTCAGTAGGGATAAATGAAAGCCCCTTTCCCAACACTGCTGATCATCAGTAAAGGGACCTTAGAGATATTGACCACAGAAGATTCCTGGGGCTTTCAGAGGGTGTTCAGAGGCAAGGTTCATGTACTGCTGAATCTATTACATCCCATTGTTTGACTAAACTCCCTCGTTGAT
This sequence comes from Ichthyophis bannanicus, assembly GCA_033557465.1. Classification (NCBI taxonomy): domain Eukaryota; kingdom Metazoa; phylum Chordata; class Amphibia; order Gymnophiona; family Ichthyophiidae; genus Ichthyophis; species Ichthyophis bannanicus. The sequence continues at coordinate 135,906,768 of CM066044.1, forward strand.
GCCTGGATCTACCTTGTGTGTAAGGGCATTTGTCTAAAAAATGTTGTTGTTTACAAGAATTCCTACCCAATGATCCTTCTGTAAAAGATGAATCTGAACTTGTCTTTTTGCCCATGTCGCCATTTAAATCCCAAATTAATATAGAATGAAATGGAGAATAGGCAGAGACTGGGCAGAGAATAGACTGTGATTGTGCCTTACAGTTAATCGTGGAAGCAGTTATCATGTGTGGTATGGCAAATACCGTGGAACACTTAATGCCACCTCAATATATGTAGCTAACCACATCGCATATCTGCAATGTAGTTCATGTAGAACCGGAAAATTGCCTCTGCATTAGCTATATGGAAAGGTGCTGGAAACAACCCAACAGTTTAATGCAAACGCTTTGCAGTTACCGCACTGTAATTTTGGCAATTACCACATTGCAACTGTAGATTCTTGCTGTACTTCAATAAACAGGCCCTATAGTAACCAGGTAGTGTCCTACTTTGGAAATGGCTTTGAGAATTGCTCTCTCAAAGGTTAGGTGATTATCTGCACCAGACGATACCCACAGATTTTAGAATTACTTGAGCTGTCATCGCTAGTCTGTTTTCCCAAGGCAAAAGAAAGTTGTGAAAAATGCATGAGTCAGAATAATGGAAGAAATTGGGAATGAAATGTTTTTCGTTTAATCTCAGGAAAGTTTTCTTAAGCAAATCAATTTTGGCACTTCTGGGTTTGTTACTCTTTGTATTATCACATGAAACGCAGACTCACCATTTTGATTTTTGTTAAGACAGATGGTGTGATTTTCAATGCTTTCTATTAATAGACAGCTGCAGGTCGTGTTCTAGGCTAACTTCAACGCAACTTGCTTTGAAAATGTTCAAGAAGTCAAAACCGAATGTCTCCTTTTGATCCACTGTGAATTACAATAATACAAAAATAATTAGGACATAAAATAATAATATAATGAAATCTTAAGTCTTTGCTTCAAAGTAAATATCTGCTCTCCTTAGTGATGGCGAGATGATACTGTGAATATTTGCTTTCATATTATACCATAATAGGCCACTACTGTTGCATTATAGTTCATTAAGGAATGCCTTAAACTGGTAATGCTGTACGTTTTACTTTTTCAGCATCTCTGAAAGACATTGCAGGAATGTCATTCCTACCTAGCAGTGAATGAAGATGTTCCCTCTTGGTAGACATAAGTGATGATAAGAATGGAATCATATGGGAACAGAGCTGTCTTTGACTCCATTTGTGCTGGGTCTCATATATGATACCGAAAAGGTATGTATGTCTCAAGGGGTCAGTCTATTGTAAGAGGCCACATCTGGTTAATCTCAGTGGATTACCTTTAAAAGCGATCGGGAATACTGCTGACCCACTGGGCAGGATCTGAGGAGATAATAAAAGACCAGGAAGGAAAAGAGAGCCATCACAAGAGCTCAAAGAGTAAATGAAAAGCTATATGAGTTGGACAGTACAGATATGCAAGTTCAGCTATCAGCAAGGGGGGGGGGGGGTAATTTCTTTAGAGGGTGGCAAAGAGAAGTTGCTGTCAAAGTGAATCAATAGGTCCTGATGACACACAGACTCAAAGAACCATCAGTGCAAATTTTTACCTGCAGGGAGGGTGAGCAATTTTCAAATAACTCATACATCCAGGTAAATGGCTATTGGAAACTGCTCTAAATTTGTATATATATTTTGGAAACAAAGTGCAATATTTAAAAGCATGATGTCCAATCATGCATTTTACAGAATCATTCTGGGAGTAGTAGTATTACAGTGACCATAATTGTTGAGTTTCATGTCAACATCTTAAAGAGCTCTATGGGTGTACAAGGCCAAAACTCATCTGGGGACTCTAATACCCTTGCAACAGCCCCGGGCATCTGATAAGCAAGTATTAGATAAAGGATTGGTGGCTGGCAAACCACCAGAACCCCAGCAGAGACACTGATGAGGGATACTGGTGATAGCTTCCCGTTAATATCCCCTTTTTAATTTTTGATTTATCAGCCACCTTGAGTTTTTGTTAAGCGTATGCTTCTTATTTAGGGGTCAAAGCTGCCATTTTGTACACAGGCACTCGAAGGGCAGGCGCATTCAGCCATCAGGAACCCCCTATTAAGAGCAAAGGGAGATGAAAGAAGGGGCTTCTAGATGTCGGGCCATGGTACATCTTCCCCGATAATGTGGATGTACGCACCACTGCCTCTTTTGAAGGTGCTAAGTGTACTTATGCTATTGGCAATGGACATACTGTGTGGTAAGACTATGTCCTCTGCAGTAAGCGCATGAGCAGGAGCTCGCCAGGCCCCAACAGTTACCGCTCAGTTACCATGCATTAAAGTTTGTGACTAACATGTGGTAGCTATTGTGATAAGGAAGCTTATCATAGCTCAGGTAGGAGCTATAGAAAAGATGATGTGACTCTGAACAAGCAACCTGTCAGTTTTGGTAGAAGTAAGAAAACAGAGTTTTCACATAAAAGACTACCAGTCCCAGAATGCACCAGGTTTCCAGCAGCCATGAGAGGGGCTGAAGTGAGAAAATGTGTGTGCAATCAAGAGAGCTATGAGGTAATCCCTAAGCACTCATCTCAAAGGGCAGGGCCTGATTCAAGACAGCTGCGCTGTGTTAGGGAGGAGCACACATTAGGAAAGAATAAGAATAGAGCTTATTCTTCAGATAACAGTTTCAAGAACAGCTTCAGCAAAAGCTACAGAAAGAGCTTCAGGAAGAGATACAGAGACAGCAACGGCTACAAGCTCAAGCACCAGTATCACCTGGAGAAACAGAAGCCAAGCCAAGCGGATAGAGAAAGAAGGAAACTCTCTGGAAGGAAGAGAAGAAAGCCCATTGGATGGTCTGGGAGAGTCCAAGGCAGTACCCATACTGGGAGGTATTCCAAGTGCCAGCAGCGTCCATTGGACTGGAGTCAGCCAGAGGAATGGAATGGCAGAGATAGGAATCACCAGTGGCTACCTGGAAGAGAGAAGACTGCACGTGGAAAGCACTTTCAGACCAAGGCCAGAAGGTATGTGAGGAAAGATCCAGTGTCCAGGGATCAAGATTGGAAGGCTGGACATCATAACTGGATTACATACTGGCCAGGATATACAGAGAGGAATAATGATAGCAGGAGAGGCTCAGGTATGAACACTGATCCAGACCCTATCTATAACAGTGAATGGCAGCAAGGGAATAAGCATTCTCATGATAGTGCCTTATGGAAAGACTCGTCTGTGCCAATGCATGATAGTGTCCCTATGCTGATTGATGAAGAGGGAGATACAGCAGATGAAACTATTCATTACATGGACTGTTCTCTATCTAAATGCTATTGCTAGCTTTCTGTGAGCAAACACATCAGCCATCACAAAGAAACCTAACTTTGTTCTTTATTTCCACTGCAAACAGCTCTTAAAGCAGGATTTGGGTTCACACAGTAGCAGCCAGCCAGCTAAAGGCTTACAGCTGGTCAATTGATAGTAATTAAAGCTGCACCTGATTGTGTGTGTGAGCAAGGGAGAATCACTGCTGAGATCTGCGTGGAAAATAAGCAGAAGTTAACCTAACCAGCAAAGTTTATTCTTTTCTTTGTGCCTTTGTATTTGGTAATTATTTGCTAAGAAAACATTAGCTAATTGCCTGACAAGCTGAAGGTTGTTTTCTGATTTGCTTTATGACTTTCTGTTATCTATTTAAACACTGCAAGCAAGTAACCTCATTTATATTGCTAACAAGCATACTTGTGCTGGGTGAATTAAACCCCATCAATAAAAGAAGTATTTTATTGACCTTACCACTTGGTTTCACAACTTAATTATTGTCATCAGCTGTGTTTGGGAGTGAATGAACTACAATACCCACAATACCTTGCAAGAATCATATGAATATATGCATCGTCAAGATTGTGTAAGTTCTCACCCTAGGCAGCCGTCTGACAAATGGCGTAGTTTTTCGGATTGCTTTTGCACCAAGAGGATTTATTTGCTGTGGATTACAAATAAAATTCAAGTTTGAAGCTGAAAGAAGATTTTTTTTCCCTCATCTACACTTTGGAGGAGAAGTGGTTGTTCCAGGAAGCTGTCCCAGAGGAAAAGACCCTGTGCAAAGCTGGATTCATCACTGAGACAAGGTAATATGTACCTGGGCATGTCTAGTGGTGGATGTGTGTAAGCACAGGGGGTAATTGAAAAAAAAAAAAAAAGTTGAAAAAAACACACCTGGTTGGAAGGTGCTGCTCTTTGGGGTTTTTTTTTTCTCTTTTCTTGCAGGGGTCAAGATGGATCCGAGGGAGATGGCTCAGTGGATGGCAGCCCAATTTAGCAAGCAGCAGGAGCTATCACAGCAGGCCCAGGACACTGCTATGAAGGCCTTAATGGAACAGCAGAAACCAGTGCTTGATCTGGTGCAAGCTCTAGTTCAGCTGCAGAGCCAAAGTGGAACAGATGCAAGACCAGCAGTTAGTACTGGTACACCACATGTGGACAATGTGGGACTCAATCAAGGGATTGGGGCATTTAATTTTGGGCAATTAACTCCAGAAGATAATGTTGATGATTTTCTAGAGTCTTTTGAAAGAGTGGCACAGGCTTTAGCATGGCCAGAGACCCAGTGGGCAGTAAGGCTGGCAGCCTCATTAACTGGTGAGGCACTAGCAGCTTACAGAGCAATGCCAGCAGCCCAGGCTTTGAATTATAAGGATGTAAAGGCAGCTATTAGAGATCGCCTAGGGTTGTCTATTTCAGAGTATAGGCGAATGTTTAGAGCTGTTACATTGAAAGTGGGTGAGACACCCAGGGCTCTGAGTCAGAGAATCAGAAGTTTAGCTGTAAAATGGTTGGAGCCTGAGCAAAAGACAGTAGAAATGTTATTAGATATTATAATGCTGGAACAATTTATGCTTGGGGTACCTAAAGATTTGAATGTTTTTCTTATACAGCAAAATTGCCAAAATCTTGGAGAGGCAACCATGCTAGCAGAGAGATTCTTGGAAGCCACGCAGGCTTGCCATAGAATGGGTGGCCCTCTAAAGATGGATGCTGAGGCTAGAGATGCTGTATCAGAAAAGGGAATAATTAAGAATGTTTCTGAAAATGAATGTACTGTATCAAACCGGATGACACAGTGGAATAGAAAGAAATGTTTCAAGTGTGGAAAAGTGGGACACTTAGAGAAGAGATGCCAGACACACACTAGTTTAATGGGTCTGGATTTAAAACAGCCCAAGGAAGGATTTCTTTTGATGGTTGATGTGCAGGGAATTACCACAAATGCATTATTAGACTCTGGGGCAGACCAGAGTATGATGTCAAAAAGGCTTTGGAAGAGGATAGAGGCCCAAGAAAGATTTGTGCCTAGAACCCCTAAAAGCCAAGTTCACATCAGATGCATTCATGGTGCTGCAACATCATATCCCACCTATAGGCTAAAGGTTAAGTGCCTGGGGGAACAAGAGGAAGTCCTATTAGCAGTGGTGCCTAGGCTACCCTTTGATTTGGTTCTAGGAAGAGACTGGCCAAGATTTAAGCAGGGTCTAGTGGAAGGACTAGGAAAGAAGGAGGGAGAAGGTTTAATGGTAGTAGCTCCCGGGCCTTTATTTGGAAGTCCTCAGACCCCAGCTAAAAAGATGGTTAAGCGTCCAGAAGACCAAGCTACCCCAAAGCAGATATTCGTCCTAAAGTACCATAAGGTCTCTGAGAAGGCCCAAGCTCCTAAGTGGGCAACCCCTCAATCTGCTGGGTTTGACATGTGCAGCATAGAGAATGTGACTGTACCTAGCCAAGGGAGAGCCCTGGTTGACACCGGTCTCACAGTGGAAATACATATTGGAGGTAATGGGAGAGTATCCCCAAGGTCCGGATTAGCCCTTAAATATTTCATCGATGTGGGTGCGGGAGTAATTGATCCCGATTACAGGGGCAATATTAAAGTTCTGTTGTTTAACTTTGGACAGAATGAGTATCATGTGAAGACAGGAGACAAAGTTGCCCAATTGATCTGTGAGAGGCTGGGTTTTCCACCTGTGGAGGAGGTCACATCCCTAGAGAATTCTGAACGTGGAGCCAAAGGCTTTGGTTCTACTGATGTCAAAGGGGTTAAAAGCTTAGCTGCCACCTGTACCCGAGAGAGGGAGGTGAGTGAAGAGGAAGATTTGGGACCCCAGGTATCTGATTGTAAAGAAAAATCAGAGCCCCAAATAGGTGAGGACCTGACAATGGTACAACAGGAAGAAATTAAGAAGTTGCTTAAGGAATTCCCCGATGTATTGACACCCATACCTGGGGAGACCCATTTGGTGGCCCATGAAATAATAACTCCACCTGGGAAATTGGTTCGTCAAAGGCCATACCGCTTGCCTGAAGCCAAAAGACAGGAGGTAGTGGCACAAGTCCAGGAGATGTTGGACATGGGGGTAATAGAGGAGTCAAAGAGTCCCTGGAATAGCCCCATAGTCCTGGTGCCGAAGCCTGATGGATCCTTAAGATTTTGTATTGACTTCCTGCAGGTAAACGCCATATCAGTTTTTGATGCATATCCAATGCCAAGAATTGAGGAGCTGTTGGACCAGCTGGGACAGGCTCAATACTTAACCACCCTTGATATGACAAAAGGATATTGGCAAATCCCTCTCACCAGGGAGTCGAAGCCGAAGACTGCGTTCAGCACCCCCGTTGGCCTTTTCCAGTTCAAGAGGATGCCTTTCGGACTGCATGGAGCAGCGGCTACCTGCCAAAGGTTAGTGGATCAGGTACTTCGACCCCACCAAAGTTATGCTTTTGCATACATGGATGATGTCATAATCCATAGTAACACCTGGGCGGAGCATTTGAAGAGGATCAGGGCAGTCTTGTGCTCTATGAAGCAAGCGGGAATCACTTTAAACCCGAAGAAGTGTGCCTTTGCAAATAGGGAGGTAAAATACCTAGGCCACCTAGTGGGAAGAGGAAAAATTAAACCTCTATTAAGCAAAATAGATAGCATCAGGAATTTTCCTCCTCCAACAACAAAGAAACAACTAAGAAGTTTCTTAGGACTTATTGGATACTACCGCCGGTTTATACCGCAATTCGAAGAGAAAAGTGCCATTTTCACGGATATGCTGCGAAAGAATTGTCCAAACCAGATAAAGTGGACACCAGAAGCTGAAAAAGCGTTTTCAGTATTAAAAGAAAAATTGTGTACAGGACCGGTACTGAAAGGAGTAGACTTCAAGAAACCCTTTCTGGTTCAAACCGATGCATCGGATGTAGGGCTAGGAGCGGTCCTATCCCAGTGCCATGATGGGGAGGAGCATCCTGTGATGTACCTGAGCAGGAAGTTGTCACCGGCTGAACAAAAGTATTCCACGATAGAAAAAGAGTGTTTGGCTATCAAGTGGTCAGTGGAGGCGTTAAGGTTTTACCTTACAGGGAGAAAGTTCCAGTTGGTCACGGACCATGCCCCACTTAAGTGGTTGCAGCAAATGAAGAACCACAATGCCAGGTTGACACGCTGGTACATGGCCTTGCAGGCGTTTGATTTCCAAGTTGAACATCGTGCCGGGAAGTTACACAAGAATGCGGATGCACTTTCCCGTATTACGGACTGTAGAGAAGAGGTTTCACCAGTAGAACCAGTCCGTAATAACTTAAGCAGGGGGGTATGTGATAAGGAAGCTTATCATAGCTCAGGTAGGAGCTATAGAAAAGATGATGTGACTCTGAACAAGCAACCTGTCAGTTTTGGTAGAAGTAAGAAAACAGAGTTTTCACATAAAAGACTACCAGTCCCAGAATGCACCAGGTTTCCAGCAGCCATGAGAGGGGCTGAAGTGAGAAAATGTGTGTGCAATCAAGAGAGCTATGAGGTAATCCCTAAGCACTCATCTCAAAGGGCAGGGCCTGATTCAAGACAGCTGCGCTGTGTTAGGGAGGAGCACACATTAGGAAAGAATAAGAATAGAGCTTATTCTTCAGATAACAGTTTCAAGAACAGCTTCAGCAAAAGCTACAGAAAGAGCTTCAGGAAGAGATACAGAGACAGCAACGGCTACAAGCTCAAGCACCAGTATCACCTGGAGAAACAGAAGCCAAGCCAAGCGGATAGAGAAAGAAGGAAACTCTCTGGAAGGAAGAGAAGAAAGCCCATTGGATGGTCTGGGAGAGTCCAAGGCAGTACCCATACTGGGAGGTATTCCAAGTGCCAGCAGCGTCCATTGGACTGGAGTCAGCCAGAGGAATGGAATGGCAGAGATAGGAATCACCAGTGGCTACCTGGAAGAGAGAAGACTGCACGTGGAAAGCACTTTCAGACCAAGGCCAGAAGGTATGTGAGGAAAGATCCAGTGTCCAGGGATCAAGATTGGAAGGCTGGACATCATAACTGGATTACATACTGGCCAGGATATACAGAGAGGAATAATGATAGCAGGAGAGGCTCAGGTATGAACACTGATCCAGACCCTATCTATAATAGTGAATGGCAGCAAGGGAATAAGCATTCTCATGATAGTGCCTTATGGAAAGACTCGTCTGTGCCAATGTATGATAGTGTCCCTATGCTGATTGATGAAGGGGGAGATACAGCAGATGAAACTATTCATTACATGGACTGTTCTCTATCTAAATGCTATTGCTAGCTTTCTGTGAGCAAACACATCAGCCATCACAAAGAAACCTAACTTTGTTCTTTATTTCCACTGCAAACAGCTCTTAAAGCAGGATTTGGGTTCACACAGTAGCAGCCAGCCAGCTAAAGGCTTACAGCTGGTCAATTGATAGTAATTAAAGCTGCACCTGATTGTGTGTGTGAGCAAGGGAGAATCACTGCTGAGATCTGCGTGGAAAATAAGCAGAAGTTAACCTAACCAGCAAAGTTTATTCTTTTCTTTGTGCCTTTGTATTTGGTAATTATTTGCTAAGAAAACATTAGCTAATTGCCTGACAAGCTGAAGGTTGTTTTCTGATTTGCTTTATGACTTTCTGTTATCTATTTAAACACTGCAAGCAAGTAACCTCATTTATATTGCTAACAAGCATACTTGTGCTGGGTGAATTAAACCCCATCAATAAAAGAAGTATTTTATTGACCTTACCATTTGGTTTCACAACTTAATTATTGTCATCAGCTGTGTTTGGGAGTGAATGAACTACAATACCCACAATACCTTGCAAGAATCATATGAATATATGCATCGTCAAGATTGTGTAAGTTCTCACCCTAGGCAGCCGTCTGACACTATGAAACTTCGCTGGAGTTTAGTGAACAGGCCCTTAATGGCATGCTGTATTAAATCAATGTCACTGTTGATTAATGCATTACTGCATATATTTATGATGTCATTGGATGAATCTGATTTTATGTAGCATATTATATAATGTGAAATTATCTTTTCTTTACTGCATGCTGCTTTGTAGCCTAAGGAAAGCAGCAGGTTATAAAATTGTAAAATGAATAAAGAAATAAAAATATATATAAGTGGTTCACAATCATATACTTAGGAACCTCTTGGTCAGTCTGATTTTCAGGATATTCACAGTAAATATGCATGAGATAGGTGTGCATGCACTGCCTTCATCGTATGCAAATGTATCTCATGCATATTCAATATGAATATCACAATATCCTGACGGACTAGTTGGACCCCGAGGATTGGGTTTAGAACTGCTGTTGTAGACTACTTGTGTATGATAAAAAGTTAAACAACTTTCATTCCTAAAATGCCTCCCTATTGCATTGCATCGCAACGAACCATATGACAATAGTTCACATCCCATTTCTACACTGTTGAAATTTTCTCTACTTTAGAGACTTTTTCTTCTTTAATATGCAGTTAATACCAACTAGGGAAATAACTTTATGAGTGTTTCTCTTCCTAGGAAATTTAATTCTGCTTTATATGCAGTTTATCATTTCATGTTTATAATTAAGTTGCAAGATCCGAAAAGCCAGGTGCATTTAGAGAGTATTTGCTTAATCCCCATAGGTCACATTAGCAATCTGTCACGCTGATTGGTAGATGTTATGTTTGATATTCTTGAGGGCTCTCTCACAACCAATGTCTGCTCCTTTCAGCCTAAGGCTAATCAGGAAGTGCTCATTCAAAGGCTACAGAAACAGCTGGCTCGTCTTTCTCTTGGGGTCAGCGCATCTCATTACAGATGAGAATAATGCTGCCTTTTTTGGCAAGATTCAATTCATTTTTTTTTAAAACAAGATCTGATTAGAGGAGTGCTTCCTCCAACCTAGCACTACTGATGGGTATTTTGGAACAAGGGACTCTAAAGCCAGTGTGATGATGGTTTGCGTTTAAAATCTTGTAAATATCGTAATGGTAATTTAGTATGGCACATGCTAAACCTCACAGCTCTAGCTTATAAGGGTGCGCACGCCAAATAAAAGTTTGGTTTGTGCTCGTCTAAAACAGATTTTTCTTGTTTTTTGGGCACTTTTTGTGTCTATTTCGCATATTTATTCTTTAAAGCATGCATTGTTTGCACGCTAGAATTTTTTAAGTATGTAAATTATTTTTTTGTTTTTATTTTTAAGTGTTGTCAAGTCAATGCTGACTCCTAGCGAACCAGGAGCCCCTGGATTTTCTTGGCAAGGTATGACCAGAAGTAGATTGCCAGGTCTTTTCTTCAGAGGCAATGGAGGGTAAAGTGACTTGCCCAAAGCCACAAGGAGTGCCAGTGGGAACTGAATTCTGATCTCTTGGGTACTAGGCTGTTGCTCTAACCACTAGGTGGCTATTCTATTCAAATTGAGTGTACATGCATTAATTCATAGGTATATGCCTGTACAAGCAATTAGTGTACACTTTAAATTTTTAGGCACCCAAATGAACCAAGGGCCCGATTTTCTAAGGCATTTACACAGATTAATCCCTAATGCGCCCAGATACTATGCGGTTAGCAGCGGGCTGTTTTAGGGGTGTTTGGGGGCAGAGCGGGGGCTGAGGAAAGAGCTAAATCAGTAGCATCAATTTTCGATGCTATCTGCTTTGTGCCTTAAAGATAGGCAAGGTTTTTCCTTGACTGTCTTTTAGATGCAGGGGATAAGCGGATAGCATCGAAAATCGGTTCTACCCGGCTAGTTCCTGTGGCTTCCGGGTCGTGCAGCAAGACCCAGAGTTTCAATGCTGGGGCCGCATATGACCCTGGCATTGAAAATCCTGGTTAGACAGATGGCAGGCAGGCTATGAGCCAACACGGCGCATAGCACCACCCAGATGAAAATCGGGCCTCAAATGTATGGCAATGAATGTGCACCCTTACCAGCTGAAATCACCTAGTGGGGCTGACTTCTCTACAGGAAGAATTAGACACTGCCATCCTCCACTGGTCTCAGGGAACACACTTATAGAAATGTATTCAGGCTCACCCTGCCATTAATACTATACAATCTCAATTGGCTGAAGATGCAGCCTACCACTGGTGGACCCCTGAAAATTTAAACCCAGTTTAATATTAGCAGCAAGCAGCAGCAGCAGACTTTGGAGAGACCATGAGAGCCTCGGACCTCCGTTGAGACTTTTCAACATGGCACCCCTTCTTTCAGCACTGTCCCCAATTTCTCCTTGGTGGCTTCAGCGCTGGGTTAAAGAATCCCATTTTCTGGTTTGCTTTGCTGTACATATATTTTTATTAAGTGCTATCGTCATTAACAACATGACATAGGTAATCAATAAAGTTCAAGTCCAATAATAGGCTGATACAAGAATGAAAAACTAATATAAATAAATCAAAATTAACCTCTTAACACATCAGCCTGTCTGAACTAAACTTAAATATCTAAAGTTAAATTGATTCCTTTGCCGCGTCCATCTTGCTGCTCCCCGATCGGGATCGAGCTCAGCAGCCCTCCAGCCCAATCGGGGCTGTGGGAGGAGGGAATCATCAGCTTTAAAAGGCAGCCACCGCTGGCGGGAAACCCCTTTGCTGCGTCCATCTTGCTGCTCCCCGATCGGGGTCGAGCTCAGCAGCCCTCCAGCCCAATCGGGGCTGTGGGAGGAGGGAATCATCAGCTTTAAAAGGCAGCCACCGCCAGGCGGGCCCGCACCTGTCGGGCCCGCGCCTGAGGGCCTCGCCAGAGGGCCCTTTGGCGTGGCCCTTAGGAGTGGACCGGCAACAAAGAGAACCAACGAACTCTATGAAAATAGCGTGGTGCATTCCGCCTAGATCTCGGTTGATCCAATGATCCAAACACGAGTCCCACAAGTATCAACAGCAGATCATCTATTTCATCAGGCTCCAGCTTAACAACAGAGACTGGGTCTATCCATTTTTGTAGCTACTCGCCTGAGTTCCTGTTCATACCTCTTCTGAGTTTCTGGTAACTTTGTTCTCATTGCACCCACCTGAGGACTCCTCCTGCCACCAACCTAAGCTCTACTCGCCAGAGGATCAAGTCTCCAGCAGCAGGAGGAGCTGTAGCCATCCCATCTGCCTTCTCTGCCCAATTGGGGCAGACATGTGTAGCATTTAAATCAATGTGCCCTTGGGAGTAGCACAAAAAGCCACAGCTCTGGTCCCCCTTGCAAGTTTTCATGAACTCTCTCATATACTGACCCAAGCATTTTGCTTCTGAAAGAACAAGGTACTCTTATTAATGGAATCTCATTCATGTTTTCCTCTAGGATTAATGTGATTATCAACCCTGTTACCTAATAGCCTGTATTTCACAATAACTCTGTAACATTATAACAGTTTCTCACTCAGTATCTCTCACTCATTCTCTCACTGTTTATTGCAAGCTACAATTCTGTCACTTTGTAGCCTACAATTCTAAGTAAGTCTTTAATGTGGTTTGCTACGTCATTCTCAGTAGCTCTGTAACTTTGCAACTACTCTATATTGCCACAATTCCCCAGTACGCAAAACCTGCCTCAGCCACTCATATTCCACCATGGCCTACGCATCACTTAATCTTACCATACTCTTCCTCCTGGCAAACGCCATACAAAACTCCCTCGCCCTAGTAGACAGACACTGTCATATCCCCACCATTCACCATCTGGGTAAAAAAAAACAGGAAAACTCCTTTCACTCAGCCACACGTCTACCACATCAGCCTCGTCATTCGCACCTCTTGTATGTAGACCTTATTCAATCTAAATACACCAAAGCAACCCACCATCAAGTCCTCAAATGCGCACTCATAAACTCCCGCTCTGTTCGCAAGAAATGGCCTGTCATCACTAATCTTATAGCTGTGCACAACTTAGACCTCCTCATGGTGACAGAATCCTGGCTGTCTGATTCAGATGCTGCTCTAATAAATCAACTTATCCCACCTAATTTCTTCATTTACACCTGCCATAGATCCAACCGCAAAGGAGGAGGGGTCTTTATCCTAGCCAAAACAGATCTAAAATTTCAACTGTGTTCATCCAAGAGCACTACACATGCCGACATCGTCTCCATAGCAAATAAATTCATCACCATAAACCTCATATATAGAGCCCCCTCCTCACCTCCAGATGACATCTCCACCTTCATTGACATAGCCTGCAACCCAGCCAATCCACGCAATCCCAACTGGCTACTCGGTGATTTCAACCTACCATCCCTGCAACTCGACCAAGCAATGGCCTTCCTGGATGCAATGCAAGATTTACAATTCAAACAATTGGTGACGGCCCCAAGCACCAAAAAGGAAACCTATTAGACCTAATCTTTGCCCCTAGCACTGCAGTTAGCCACATATCAGACTTCAACATTTCAATCAGTCCTGTCCCTTGGTCCGACCATAACCTGATTACTTTCCAAATACCCTCACGACATGTTCCGGCACCACATAGTGAAGCCACTAGACCCTCAGCCACACCACGCCCCAGACCTCTTGCTATAGAAGAGTTCTCCAAAAACGTTCTCCCGACCCTACATCAGAAATCTACCAACCTTGAAGAAGCAATCACCATCTGGAACAACACATTGAAAGAATTCACCCACCCAACATCCTCCATTAACTCAGAAACCCACAACAGATGTAAAAGTAGAAGACAGCATGCTCCATGGCTCTCAGCAGAACTTCGTGCCTCCCTCATTGAACTCAGGAAGCACGAGAGGAAGTGGAGATGCTCCTGATCCCAGACCCACAAATTAGCCTACCTTGGACTCCTGAAGTCTCACTGTGAGAAGATCTATCTCAGAATGAGTGAATACCACGCCCAGCTCCTTCAACGCTCAATTAATAAACCGAGAGACCTATTCAACCTAGCAAAATCCCTAATCAAGGAACCCTCCCCCATCCAACTGGCCCCAATTCCCCCCAGTCATATGCCGACTTCCTCCAATCCAAATCACTTACAGCAAGTAATCAGCCAGCATCAATAGCGTCCCCCCCTTACCAAACTCCCACCTCACAAACATCACTCACACATTTTACCACTCCTGATGAGAAGAATATCCAAGACCTCATAGCCAGCATCAACAACTCAACAGCCCCAAACGACCCCTGCCCAGCACACTGGATCCGGACCCTCCGAGTTGAACTCAGCCCAATTCTACTAAACATCATCCGTCTATCTTTTGCTACCGGTTCATTCTCCTCTTTACTCAAACAAACTTCAATAAGACCCCTCCTAAAGAATAGCAGACTCGACCCATCAAAGACAGAATCTTATTGACCCATCTCGTGCATTCCTCTACTCGCTAAAATAATCAAGATGGTCGTCTACAGACAAATCCAACAACATATAGACATAGCAGCCCCCCTCGACTCCTGCCAGCACGGTTTTAGAGAATCGCATGGAATAGAAACACTGCTCACCACCCTCACCAACACCCTTAATAGAGGAATTGACAACGCTGAAAATGGTTTCGCCCTCATCTTCCTGGATATCTCAGCTGCCTTCGATTCCGTCAATCACAACCAGCTACTTACCTGCCTCCTGGAAAAAGGCATTCACGGCCTTGCCTGGGAGTGGTGTAAATCTTACCTATCGGATCACTGGCAACAAGTCCGGGTTGGTTCTGAAACTTCGGCACCATTCCACCAGCAACAAGGTGTCCCACAAGGTTCCTCCTTATCGGCGCTGCTGTTCAATATCTATATGCAGCCGATATGCAACATCATCCGATCCTTCAATATTTCTGCCCTAATCTACGCCGATGATGTTTTGCTATTTACCCCGTTCAAAGTCAACACCCGGAATTCACCAACCTTGTCAACTGCTTCAATGCAATTACAGACTGGCTAACTACCCAAAACCTCCACATTAATTTCAAGAAAACAGAGGTACTCTTCATATCAAGGAACAAAAACGTCTCTCCTCCCCCATCATAAGAGTAAGAGATGCGGAGCTTCCAAGCCGTTATGCCATATGCTACCTCAGCATTACTCTTGACCAGCATATTGATTTCAAGGAACACATAAAAAGCATCACCAGGTCCATCTACAACAAAATTAGAACACTGAGACATCTCAAACCTATGCTACCTGCTGACGACTTCCGAACCATCTTCCAGGCCCTCATACTACCACATTTAGATTATGCAAACTTAATCTTGTACGGCCTACCAAAGAACACTCTCAATCCTCTCCAACAAGCCATGAATGCCGCTGCACGTGTCCTCTGTGGTCTAGCCAGATCAGACCACATCACACCAATACTCAAGGATCTCCATTGGTTACAAATATACTCCAGGCTAACATATAAGATTCTGCTAATAACATTCAAGATTATCAACAACATCGCCCCCAATACTCTCAAGGAACTTATCACACCTACTCCAAAAACTAGAACCAGAAGGACAACAACAGACAACACTTTGACTATTCCCAAAGACTCCATAAAGTGTTCACAAACAACCAGGAGAAGAACCTTTGCCCACTATGCACCAAAATGTTGGAACGACCTTCCCCCAGAAATCAGAGCGATCCGAGACCTTCTACAATTCCAGAAAGCAATAAAACACCACCTCTTTCTGCTCCATTTTGCCCAAGCTGCCACTCCAACTCCAAGAAACCATCCCCCTTCTCCTACTAGTGCCCCCTACACAACATAACGCTCAAGCCCCAAGCACTCTCTTGTCAGCTCTGAAGCATCTTACGTACTTTCAGATCAAGTATCAACTATTATGCCATATCTTTATGTATATAGTTTCATGTATTCCTCATCCATCCTGATATATGTCAATATGTAAATAGTTTCCCATGTTCTCCAAGTTTTATTCCCTGTTATAATGTAAATTCAATCAGTCTTCTCTGATCTGAATACTCTTTGTTAAATGTAAACCGCACTGATAACAAATAGTGCGGTATATAAGAATTGTTAAATAAATAAATAAATAAAATAAATAAATTCCTGAAGCTGTATAGACAAAAATTCATAAAGTTGTTTCTGGTTCAAAAAACTCAAAATGCTTTTTGTTGATATAGCAATACAATTACAAGAAAAATGAAGAACACACAAAGCTCCCATAGCCAAAACCTTCGGTTCCAATAACAAAAACTTTCTTTTCCACTTTTGAGCTTTCCAAGTGATGTCAGGTTAAATTCTCACTATCTAACCTAAAAATGTTCTATTATGCTTTAAGAAAAACAAGTAGTGGGCAAGTCAGAAACATGAAGTCATGTTTGGAACATATTTAAACTGAAAGTTCATTCATCTGACCCAGAGATTTATGGTTGCCAGAATGTTGCAACTATTAGAGTGTAGATAGCTATTTGTTGGGCTTGTCAGTGAATTGGTAGATCAACTTTTGAATTATATGGTGCAACAGAAGCACAGTTGGTCAATAGACTATCGAAAAAAAGGGACACATTGACTCCACCCCTGTTGGTTGTTGAAGGCATGGGGTAGCTTGATACAGATCTGACAAATACAAATTTCAAACTGAATTTTAGGGGCTCAGTTGCTGATATGGTTATTGCAAGTTAGAAAAGTAGACAAGTTCCAGACTTCAAACATGAGGAAGAAGAGATGGAAGAGGTTGGAGGAAGAAGTTCCAACAGGTGGATAGAGATTCTGAACCTTTCTAATTTGTCTTTTCATTTTAGCTTGTGAATCTAACGGTTGTCTTATTCAGATTTTAACCACTCAGTACATTTTAAGTCAGCACAGTTCCTGGACTAACTTAAGTGCCAACGCTCAACTTAAACTAATATTCAGCACTAGTATCATATAGGGAGCAGAACTGAATATAAGTAATGGCCAGCGACCACACCAGCACTATCCATTTAGTTTAGGCCTGCTATTAAGCAGCTCAATATCACTGCTAAACTAATCAGTTTTAGAGCCAGCTCTGCCCTGATCCTACCCTCATATGTTTTTGGGGGGTTTTCACAAAATAGTGATCAAGCTCTATGCGGAACAACATTCATTGAACCAAGATGATTCTATAATACATAATCCTTCTAAATGGATTCCTGCGGTCCCCTTAGATCCCGTGACTGCTCCTTTTCAAAGATTAGAGTTGTAGGATGTGCAGCAGAGGAGAACAAGTCCTTTTCTAGTATTTGGAATATGAGTCGACAACATTATTTGGATCTAAGATGTCCATGAACAAATAATTGGTTATGCATAGGGCTAAGGGGGAACAAGTGTGGTTCAGACTAAACAGTATAATAATGAAATTCTGCAACAACTTAGTGACAGTAAATATTATAAACGTCTCCCTTGTGATCCCACTGCCACTTTGAAAGTTCAAATAGAAGATTTAGTGAACAGAGGTTATCACCAGGGTTTTGTTACACAGAGAGAATTTCAATTTTTGTTGAATAAATATCCTCAAATTCCTATACAGTTCCAAAGATACACAAATGGTTGGAGGGCCCTCCGGGTCACCCTATTGTAGCTGGTAATAGCTCAATTTTGGAGCCTCTTTGTATATTTACAGATCAAATTTTGAATCCATTAGCAAAATGGGCTACTTCCTATTTACAAGATGGTAGACATTGCTTAACATCTTATCAGAGATCAATAATTTACAAGGAGAAATTTGGTTAGTGACTTTTGATGTGGTGTCGTTATACACGAACATAGATCAACATGAAGCAGTTGACATGGTTTCCCAGTGAGATTGGCAGGATGTGTTGCCTTCCAGGATTTCTAAATAATTTGTACTGGATTTGTTGCGGCTGGTATTATGTCAGAATTACTTTTGCTTCAATGGAGTATTCTACCATCGAATATATGGTGCCGCTATGGGAACCACTGTAGCCCTAGAGTGGCTACCCTTTATGCAGCAGCTTTTAAAAAGGATTAATTGTACAGCTCTCCTTGGAAGTCTCACATTCGATTATGGAGATGATATTTAGATGACATTCTCTGCCTTTGGCAGGGTTATTGAGCATCTTTACAGGCTTTTATAAAACCTAATCTTCAATTTGAATGTTCCTTTGATCAAAGGATTTCATTTTTGGATATTACTGTCATTTGCATGGGTACATCATTAACAACCACTTTATATCAAAAGTCTGTAGTGCAAAATCATTTACTATAATTTTCTAATCATTATCCCAAGAAGTTAAAAACAGGTCTGCCCTTAAGTCAATTTCTTTGAGCTCAAAGAATTTGTTCTATAAAAGAAGATTATGAAATACAAACTCAGGTATTAATGAAACAATATCTGGATCGTGGTTACCCTTTTGCTGTTATTAAGAAGGCATACCTACGGGGTTTGTCTGTGCAATGGAATTTATTATTGCCTTGGATAAAAATAGACCTTGGATAAAAATGAGCCTTTGGTTTGCGTATTACCATTTTCTGTCTGGCCATCTCACATAGTGGCAATAATTTATAAACATTGGCATATTTTGCAAGTTTATTCTTGCTTTACAAATTCACCAATAGTCACCTATCGGCGAGGGAAAAATATTGCCAATTTTGTGCGCAAATCTATCACTTGGGTGGATGACAGTTCTACTTTGGATTCACCTTCTGGTCATTTGGCCTGTGGGCTATGTGAATTTTGTTCAACAACTGTAGAAGGTGACTCCTGGCAATATCCCATTACTGGCAAAGTGTTGAAGAACAAATATAATACTACATGTCAGATTACGTTTGTAGTATATGCTCTAATATGTCCATATGATGAAGTCTACATTGTCTTCACTAAACATAGTATGATACACTGGCTGTGAGAGCATCAATCTCATTTAAATACTGAGAATAGAGGGGCTCCTATTGTGGAGCATTGTATACAACATGGTCATTCGTTTGGGTAAGGATGAGCCTGAATACATATTCATTCTTCTGGAGGGGTGGAAATAGAAAAGCAAATTATAAAGAACAGTTCTGGATCTATACCTTAAATACTGTACACCCATTGGGTTTAAATCAGCAGACAGACTGGTATACTCTGATCTAAAATTGTGGCTGTTCCTTTAAGAGTCCAGTTAGGGGTGGAGCTCCAAGGGTTTAAAAAGCTGCTGCAGCCATTTTGGTTCAGAAGCCAACAGGTTCCAGCTAGGCCATGAAGCACTACTGTTTCCTGAACTCTGGCTTGGAGGAGTTTTTTCAGCACAAATTCTGATGGAATACAATATATCTCTGGTGCAGATAAGTGTATCAGTGTTACCCTGATGCAGAACTTAGCTGATAGCAAGTTCGAAACGCAACATTGGGTTGGTCTTGAACACTGACATTTTAAAAGTAATTTTGCATGATCACTATTTAAAAAAGATTAAAAAGGACTGATAAGGGGGAGGAGATCTACCAGGCAACTGCAAGCGTTTCCAGGAGGCAGGCTGCAGGCAGGATGGCCTCGACATCAGTGGGGGCCTTGATAAGGTAGCTGGAGCTGCGAGTACCCTGGGATGAGATCTACTGGGCAGCCACATGCGTTTCAAGGAGCCAGGCTGTAGGCAGGACAGCCCCAACATCAGCAGGGACCTTTGCTGTACTCTTGAACTTTCCAGCTGCCTTAAGGCACGTGACCATTGGCACGTGGCCTTGCACAAGCTAAAGGAGCACAATACGAGGGCAGTATAGGTGTCTTGGAGTACCGGAGTTGTAGACATCATTTGGAATACCACAGTTTTACATGGGGAAAAGAAAAAAGAAGATTGTATTAGTTATGGACTTTATGGTTGGACATAAACATGTTGTGTCTCAGAGGACTGTCTCTCCTCCTTCCATAGGCAGGGGACCCTCCTTGGTTTTATCAGGGGAGGCATCGCTGAGCTCCTTAGAATGCACACCATCACCTCCCCCCACTGTGGTTACTCCTAATAGTTCTGCTGAAGGTGCACCACTGAGACAAACCTGTGCATCTGTGTACTGTGTTTAAACCTGTGACTTGGGATCCACATCCTGTCGAAACTAGTGAGCCAACCATTTTTTGATGTCTCTCTGGTGGACATTTGGAAAATGGTCATGAGGATGGAGTAGACCTTAGTCTCCATGATATCTCAGCTTTGCACCTTTTCCCAGGAAACGGTGGCAAGGCTGAGTCAGGCAGAACAGCGGACGGATTCTTTAAATTCTCAGATTCTTAAATGCAAAACACAGTGCAACTCTCTGCAGGCTGCCAGTGCATCTGCTCTGAAAGATGGTCTGATACTACACAGTCAGCTGAAAGTCTTCGAAAATATTTCAAGGTCTAAGAATATTCATTTCCTTAATTTTCCTAAGTATCAGTTACTTTTTCCAGAGATGTTATTGCATAAATATTTTCGAGAGATGTTGGAATTGTTTAATGCCGATGTGATTCCCTTTTCAAAATTGTATTACCTGGTAGAAATCTTTCTGAGGAATCTGTTGGGGGCTTGAATGTTTTACCGCCTTCTGACTAATTTGATCTAACTCATTTTCTTCAAGATTCCCAGGATAATATCCTTACCAGAGAAACTTTGATTGTCACGTTTCTACAGGGTCGGTGCTATGGTTTCTAGCGCCCCCTGCAACCTATAAATCGGCGCTCCTCCCTCATTATTATGAATGTTGGCTGCACCCTACCCTCCTTTTTCCCAAAATTGCTTTGTGAATTCTTTTCAAGCAATATTAGTATTTCTCCTTCAAATCCAGTGTTGTAAGAAAATTGCAGCAAAAGAGCAAATGCATAACCAGAATAAAAATACTTAGCAGTAAATACTTAGCATCATACAAACAGGCTGTGATAGTCCAAAAGAAATAAAAAATAAAATCTGATTCTGGTCATCTCACTAACAACAACACAAACATTCTCCAGTGCCAGGCGTATTGTGAACTAATATAAAACACTGCAAATGTCACTGAAAATCTACAAAGTCAAATCTATCATACCATACCAGCATACACTTGCAAAATTCATACAATAAGGGACCTACCCAGAAAAAAAACAGCACTACAAATACTGCAATGGGCCCCAAAACATCCATACACCTATTTGAAAAGCTGTACAAGTCAGATTAGTACAGTACAGATCCCTATGTACAAACTCCATGTTAACAGAACACCTGGCCTTGGTCACACACTCAGAACACAGATTCTCACCAAGAAAAGAATAAGTGACCACAACCTAAAGTAAAAATAAAAATATGTAGACAAAAATTAAAATGAAACCCCAGAAGCCAGACTCCGCATGTGGTGCTACCGCAGAAAAGAGAGGCAGCTCCCCATACTGTTTGAAATATAAAGATAGCGCAAAGTCCATTCACTAAACTGAAAATAAAATTATTTTTTCTACCTTTGTTGTCTGATGATTTTTGATCATGCTGGTCCCAATCTGATGTTTCTGTTTTCTATGTCTTCTCTTGGATCTTTTTCTATGGCCTATAGTCCATCTGCCATTTATTGTCTCTCCTTTTGCTTTCTTCATTTTCTTCCATCAGCCTTTTTCCAGTCCCAGTAACCCTCCCCAGTATCAGCTCTCTTTAAAGGCTCCCCTCCCAGTACCTTCCAGCGTCAACCCCCTTGCATTCCCAGCACCGCAACTGGTGTCTACTCCCTTTTAGTCCCCCTCCTTCTCTATCGTCCAGCCCCTTCTAGTCCAAATACCATCCCAGGTATCAGCGAATTTCCAGTCCCAGTGTTCCCTCCAGTGTCAGTTCCCTTCCAGTTACCCTCTCCTCTGTCCATCTGCCTTCCAGTGCCATCCCTGGGTGTCAGCTCCCTTCAAGCCCCCACCTTCCCTCCATCCTCCTCCTTCCCCTCTTTTCTGCTCCCTTCCAACTCCCCATGTAAGCTCCCTTCTAGCCCCCACCTTCTTCCCTGTCAGTTCTCTTCCAACCCTCTCCTATGACCCAGCCACCTTCCAGCACCATCCCTAAGTGTCTGCTCCCTTCCAGCTCCTCCCCCCGTGTCTGCTCCCTTCTACCTCCCCCTCTGTGTCTGCTCCCTTCCAGCTCCCCCGGTGCCTTCTCCCTTGTAGACCCCTCCCATATCTGCTGCCTTCCAGCTCCCTAGTATCTGCTCCCTTTCAGCCCCCCCCCCCATGTCTGCTCCCTTCCAGCTTCCCCCCATGCCTGTTCCCTTCCAGCTCCCCAGTGTCTACTCCCTTCCAGCTCCCCAGTATCTGCTCCCTTCCAGCTCCCCTCCCCACCCTGTCTCTGCTCCCTTTCCGCCCCCCCCCCATGTCTGCTCCCTTCCAGCTCCCCAGTATCTGCTCCCTTCCAGCTCCCCCCGTGTCTTCTACCTTTCAGTCCCCCTCTCTTCCCCCCGTGTCTGCTCAGATTCGTCCTTTGAAAAAGAAAGCAGCCATGGGAACATTTCTCTGTTCCCGCGGCTCTGCTAACTTTTAAACTGCTGGGTCGCGGAGTTTCTAAAGGCAAGAATAAACATTTCTTACGAGAAACTCCGTGACATAGCAGTTTAAAAGTTAGCAGAGCTGTGGGAATAGAGAAATGTTCCCGCGGCTGCTTTCTTTTTCAAAGCAGTGGGTGGCGGGCAGCTAGCTTACTGGGTAGTGCCAGCCCTGCATTTGTATCTAAACAAGATAAAGCCTCTGTATTTAAGAGTTACTTTAAGCATAAAACAGATTTATTTTGTGGTGCTGTGTTGCAATTATTTCCAGATGTTTCCACATCAACACAACTCTGAAGATGGGCTTTTTTTTAGCTCTGAAACAGAGGGTGCTCGCCCTGGGTGCATCTTTTTTTTCTCTGGTACCCTATAAATGTTTGATTATGTTGCACGGGGCTCGATATGTGTTTCTTGACTCCCTTCAGTTAGAGGCCTTTCCTGCCGGCAGGGAGAAACCTGGTGTTTAAGGGGAGGAAGGTAATTAATTTGGGCCGGGTGCAGTGGAGTAAATTCTCCTTGGTATTTCTTAGGGTTGTTTCTGTGATTTTTGGGCCTCCTTGAGATAAGAGCTGCTTGACTAATATTAGTTCTTGATTTATGTATTAGTTCTTGATTTATGTATTTCTTGCTTGTTTTCTTTGTATACTTATTGTAAGTATTGTTCGAAAACTTTATAAACAAATTTTTTTTTAAAAAGGTCTGATAAGGACAGTTTGTTGATAGCAACCTTTGCTGCAACAGTCTGACATAAATACTATTCCCGCCCAGCTCAGGATACAGAAGCCGAGGAGTGTGGTTTCCCTCTTCACAACACCGTAGCCCTTGAATACTGCCAGTAAAGAGAAGGCACTGGCTACACTTATATTTGTGGATTTATTCCCATGTTATTTTGGTCCTTACTTGTGGGGTTAGTTTGTATTACACTGATTTTTGTCTAATTTAACTTTGCTACTACTTATTCAGTTTCCATTAATTTTATGTACTGTTTACCTTATGTTGGATATTTAATGTAAAGCATCTCAAAAGCCCAAATTTATTATCAACAGGGCTAGCTTGGCTCCTTCTTCAACATCTAATAAAAATTGTGTTAAAGTTCTTTATGTATTTAATTGTAGCCAAACGCACCATGGCTTTTTATATATATTGCTAAAAAATGGGCTGAAAATCTATCTGAATCTTTTGTTCATCAGGGCATCTGGGGTGGGAGGCATCATTGAGGTAACAGAAGGAGGGGGGAAGCATTTCCTGCTATTCCTGCTCCATTTCTAAGGGAGTAAGTCTATAAGAGGTCACCTATGTGTGATGCCAAGTAGGTGGCTATCTCTGGCCTCTTTTATAAAGACACATAGGCACCCATTTATTTATTATTATTTATTTACATTCTCTTATATACCGTGCTATTCTGCATCAGTGCAGTTTACATTGAACAAACTGAAATTACATTGAACAGGGCATTATAACTTGGAGATAACTATTTTACAGGGAACATGGGCTATGGAGGGTTAAGTGGCTTGCCCAAGACCACAAGGAGCACCTGTGGGACTAGAAACCCCAGTCCTTCCGGCCCAAGGTTGCTGTCCTCTAGTGGGATTTGAACCCCCGACCTTCCGGCCTGAAGTACCTTGCCCCAACCACTAGGCCACTCCTCCACTCATAAAGCACTCCTCCACCCATAAAGCAGATAGTATGTGGAGATTGGAATGGAAACATTGAGGTAGTGACATACACTGTTTCACCAACATTTTAGAAAAGGCTCTGCCAAACCTGGAACCTTTTGCAGCTCGAGTATTTGCCGACATGTAGAGATGGAGGAAACTCAGCAGGCTCCACATGTAGGTGGTGGCACTTACCCATGGGATGTTGGATTTCACTACTTACACGTGCATGTGGGCCATTTGGCAAACCTATACATATAAATGCCACTAATTAAATACAGAAGCTGCAATCTTTTTTTATTTTTAATTTGGAAGAGGAAATAAACAATGGGAGATTGAGGAGGATAACGCTCTTAATCCCTTCCTTAAAGGGCTGGCCAAAAGGAGCGCTTTCCAAAAATCTATACATGCCACAGCAGCTATGGATCCCATTGTGGAAATGTTAGGGGACCACACATGCATTCCCTTTATAAAATGGGGATTACACATGTAGACTTTTGACCAATTCAGGCCACGCCCAAACCATACTCCCAACACACCCTTTTGCAGTTCCATGTATTATGGACATTCACATGTAAATTGCAAATAAGCCCCTATGGGCCCAGTTCTGAGATGCTATTCATTGGCACCATATATTGCTTCACTTTCTCCCCGTACGCACCTCGGAGGTGGAATAAGCAACAGCGATCGGGCCCAAAGCCGAGAGCAGCGTCAGGTGAGGTCCCTCTGCCTGATCCCGGTCCTGCCAGGCTTCGCTCAGAATCAGGTAGTGGGGAAATCACCTCTGTCTCTGTGTCAGACCTTTGGCACTCCTGCTGGATGTCCTGTGTCATGGCGATGGGTCGCCATGGTACCAGCACTCCAGCAGAAGCATAAAACGGGTTGGCCGAGCTGCTGTTAGGATGTCTCCTGTGGCAGATTCAAGGGCACTCCGGGTCCTCTCGGTGCCCAATCCCACAACCGCAGGAATGTCTAGCTCCCGTGGTGCAGAATTGGGTACAATCCAAGCCTGTCCAGTGTTTGGATGTCCAGACGGCCTGGGCATGCCTCTTTTAAGATCGGGCTCCACGTGTCTCTATAAAATATTAGAGATAAACCAGAGGAAACCAGGGATAGATTGAAGCTGTGGATATTTACACCTTTTTGAGAGCAGGTAAAAATGCTCATGGGTTAAGTACATGTGTACTTTATATAATACTTATGTAACTCATAATTCTGCCTAAACTCCACCCCAGAACATGCCCACCTGCAGGTCATGAAACGTATATATCTTCTTGCTGTAGCATTATGTGGTAACCCCTGGAGTAATTTTATAAACGCTGTTTCATGTGTGGGAAAACTTGATAAAATAGCACTGAGTGGCCATCTCTGAAGACGTGCCTTTCAGGCTTCATGGACCAGCTTAGGTGCTGGAGGGTAGGGCCAATAACCATGCCCCTGAGAGAGTAGGAGAAGGAAACTGCAATGCACTGTAAGAGTGTGTAGCTAAGCGCTGTATCATGGTTTGCAAGCCATTGCTGCTGCCACCCTGGCCCCAAAGAGGGGAGGCAGCAGCAGTGCAACGGGGATAGGGGGGGGCCATAGGAGGGGAGACAGGAAGGGAGAGCTCGTTTAAGGAATCTCCAATCCTTGCGCCAGCCCTGTCTCTGTCAGTGGGGCTTGCTGTGGTGGGTGAAGAGGCTCCCAGCTACAGTTTAAAAAGAGGCATTTTAATATGTGTTCACACCAAAAGCTAGGTTTCCTTCTGAGAAAGAGGGCTTTTGTTTTCCCAAATTGTACTCACTGAATCTCTTTGCATTTGAAACAACTGCTTGAGTGTGCACCCTATCTTCCAATAGCTGTGAGGCTCATAGTGGCGTCACTCAGTAACCTCTCTTTGCACTAAGAGTGTGCACAAGCAAACAAAAATGTATTCATTTTAGGAATTTTCAGAAATGTGTTTTTATAATTGTAAGACTGTTTTGGTTCATTGTACATATTTGGTTCCATAAAAAAATTTTAATGAGCGCAAATTGATTTTATCAGTCCTCCCTTCTGATTCCTCTTGCCCCCTCTCACTCTCTCTATACTATTCACACTAACCTTTTCTACCTTCCCTCCGCAGCCCCTGCAAAATATCATTCCACCCGGGCATCGAACTTTTATTTCTGCACCCCTCATCTCAAATAACCTGCCCCCTGACCTTCATCAAGAGTCTTCTTATGTCCATTTCAGATCCAACTTGAAAACCTACCTCTTTCAACTGGCTTTTGATCTCTCAGACTAAATTTACCTGGCTAGTCCTGCATGTCTTAACTGCCCTTTCCCTACCCCCTTCTCCTCTCCTTTAGTCTTGCGTGTCTGTATTCTCTCTCTTTGCTGTCATACTGGATTTCCTTTCTGATTATAATTATTTTTCATTTTATGTTATAAACCGCTTTGATTTGTTTCGAAAGGCAGTATAGCAAGTTTTAAATAAACCATAAACCATATGCATGTTGAGTCATAGGTTAATACATGCTAAATCAATTTTGCATGCATTAAGTTTTTAAGATATATTAATGAATCATATACATGCTAGTAAATGCCCATTCCTACAGAGTACCTACTAACAAACTGACTCAATGCCCGTTTCATTACATACAATATCAAGCTGTTATTTTATTATAAGAGCATAGGTTATTGAATCAACTTGTAGCCAGACTTCTCTATCCTAAAACTGAAGTATCATGTAGTCAAATGAGAAACTAGACTGAAATCCCAATGTATTTTTAAATATTTATTGGATTTACAATCCAGATATATGTGCTCCAAATCTAGTGAATAAGAGAACGTATATAACACAAACAGGATTTTAAATTGTTAGCCTAGTGATGTCCTCTTTCTAAAAATATTAAATCTTGTTTATATCGTTTATGGGATTGGGTTATTAAGATTAAATAAGAGTGATCCAAGATGGTGCTGGTGTAGAACATTGGAACAGGCTGCTCCTCAACCACTCCTTACCTTTCAATTTTGTTGGTCTCATTATGAGCAAATGGAAAGGGAAGGTCTGGGTAGAGACTCCTGGTCCATCCCTATCTGGGAAGACCCGTATTTCAGACTTCATGGTCAAACCAGCTGAGATCTGGCCTGAGGCAGCTATCCTCACTGGTGGACCAGAGAAGGGAAGTCCAGCCTGCCTTGAGGAGATCTCTTTGAGCCTGGATGTCAGGCTGACAAGTTCCAGGTGCTGAAGGGAGCCTAAACACTGGTGTGAAGTGCAGTGGTGGAGCAGGAGGCTTCACCATTGTTGGGCTTGGCACCTTGGCTTCCGTGGTTGGAGATGCTGCAGTTGCTTTGTGTTCTGGTGTAGAGGGGGATGCTGCCTCATTTGTTCCATTGGTTACTGGCAATGATAAGATGTACGTGAGTGAAGTTCCATGAAGCATGCAGGCACCATCATTTTTGGGGGGAAAGAAACCAGAGAAAGTGACATTTGAAAGCAATATGGGAGGCTATTACACCGTTAGATGTGACTGCAGGGTCCAAGTTAGGTCACACTGAGGGGTCCCTGGGAGGAATTGAATGGTGCCTTGGCTCCGTAGAACTTTTGAGGGAAGATCCGAAGGGGAAGGCTTCAACTGTGGAGGTGAAGACGGTACAAGGAGAATGGTTAAAGCCCTTTTGTGAGTGCAGCAATAACTTGAGTTAGCTGAAAACAAGTTAAGACATTTGAATATTAGAGTTTTGAATTTTCCCCCGACTACCATCATATAATCCCAGTGACCTGTTTAAGA
This sequence comes from Ichthyophis bannanicus, assembly GCA_033557465.1. NCBI lineage: Eukaryota > Metazoa > Chordata > Amphibia > Gymnophiona > Ichthyophiidae > Ichthyophis > Ichthyophis bannanicus. Next base: position 135,934,841 of record CM066044.1, read on the forward strand.
AATATCTACTGGACGGTCTTCATGTTCCAGCTGAAGCGGTACCTCCCTTAAGCAAGGTTTTCTATCTCCCTTCCAAGAAAAAGGAGGACATACGTATGAATAGTCCTCAAGGAATGGGTGCTGAGCCTATTTCAGCACTGCTGGAACAATCTCTAGAAGACGTCCAGGATAGAGCTACTCTCCATGTGTCCTTTGTGTTTTTATTATGAGATTGTTTTTCTGCAATAGAGCAAATCTGTTTATGGGTCAATGGGTTTGGTGTTATCCTGACCTCTGCCCAGAGGAGGAAGAAACTCTTTCTTCAACTTTGGCAGGTGGTCTTAAAATTGGGTGGAGAGTTTTTTTCTTAAATTTCCTGTGAAATGTTTAGTGAAAATTTCAAACGTTAGATATATTTATGATCCTAAACAATTGAAAAGTTTGCTTTATCATAAGACTTCTGCTAATGATGGTATGTCTCCTGTACAATGTGTGCCAGTTATTGATTCTCTGGTAATGCCTGCTGTAATGTAGCTGTACCCTGTGAGGTTTTCCTTAGGGGGTCTCTTTCCTCTTTTTTTGTGGGCGTAGTAGAAGATGATTGTATCAACAATGTATTTTCTTTCTTTAGGTTTTTGACCTATTTTTGTTTTTGCCTGGGTCGCATCTTATATTCTTGCACAGATTGTTTAATGTCTTTGTATCTCTGTGAAATTTATAAATAAAAAATAAAAAAAGATTAAATAAAAGGTTTTTTTTAGTGTAAACGGCAAATCATTTTTCATGTATTGTTTTAAATTAGTAGATCTTTTCACTGAATACTGGGAATGGAGTAAATTAATAGATACACCTTTCACTACTTTGAATTTATATGGTTTTCATCTAGACAGGATTCCTATGCATCTTACATTCCACAGCAGAAGTCACTTTGAAAAGTTGGAGCAATTAGTTAATATTTTACATTGTACCCACCTGGGTGTAAAATCCGCCTGGTCCTCCTTACTTCATTGTGATTTTCTAGGGTTTGAAGAAGAGAAGGTTGCAAATCCCCTGCTTGCTCCTCGAAAACCCTGACTTCTGAAATATTGATGCCCTCTCTGAAATTCTCCGAAACGTGTGGAACGAAAATGACGACAGTGTCTGTACTGGCCCCTAGACGCCTGAGTTGGACGTCCTAGCTTCTGCCTGTCCTCTGGCAGCCTGCCGCCTTTAGACTCCCCTGAGTCTTTTACCAATTTATCTAAGTACTCACCAAAAAGTAGCCACCCCTGAAAGGAAGCCTAGTGAGCCTTGCTTTAGAAGAAGCATCTGCCGCCCAGCTACACAACCATATCTTCTAGCTGCAACAACCGAGACCATACTCTTAGACAAACCCCTAATAAGGTCATAATAAATATCAGCTAAATAAGCTGCCCCAGTCTCTAACCGGGACGCTTCTGTCGCAGTCTTCCCCATTATCTCCGTGTACTCGCTGAGACCAATGAAGACAGGCTCTGGCAACCCATGGTCCACAAATTGAAGCCTGAATAGATAAGATATTGACCTCAAACACCTGTTTTAACAACGTATCCAATTTTCTATCATGGCTATCCTTAAGGGCGGCACCACCTTCCATAGTCTTTTTGGTAACAGCCGATACTGCAGCATCTACTTTGGGAGACTTAAACAACTCCCGATCCTGATCCAGTAGAGGATATAATCGAGCAATGACCCTGGACCCCATTAGTTCAGCCTCAGGCATATCCCATTCTTGTTGAATCATTTCCCTTACAACTCTGTGTACTGCAAAAGCCCTTTGCGTTTTTCTAAATGCCTGCAACAAAGGATCCTCCAATGTGGAGTCCTCCTCTGGCCCAGAAACAGGAATATTAAGGGCTTTAAGAGATTCCATAATCAAAGATGGTAACTCATCTCGACGGAAAACACAAACTACTCTGGCCTGGTCCTCCTGATCCGTGAGTTCTCCTTCTTCTAATTCGTCTACAACTTCCAAATCCGGATCCAAAGGATCCGAGTGATTCTCTTCAGAGGTTATTGAATAGAAACATAGAAATATGATGACATAAAAAGACCACATGGCCTATCTTGTCTGTCCTTCCATATCAACAACTAAAACAGTCCACTTTTTACCTTTAGAGATCCTCTGTGTTTGTCCCATGCTTTTTTGAATTCAGTTACTGTCCTCATCTCTACCACCTCCACTGGGAGACTATTGCACGGATCAACCACTCTTTCTGTAAGGAAATATTTCCGCATATCACTCCTGAATCTATCTCCCTTCACCCTCATCCCATGTCCCCTCATAGCAGAACTTGCTTTCAATTGAAAGAGGCTCTCTTCCCGAACATTTATGCCATGGAGGTATTTAAACATCTCAATCATATCACCTCTACCCTGCCTTTCCTCTAAGGTGTACATATCAAGATCCTTCAGTCTGTCCTCAAATGCTTTATAATGAAGACCACTAATCATTTTAGTAGCCACCCTCTGCACGGACTCCATCCTGTTCACATCCTTTTGAAGGTGCGGTCTCCAGAATTGCACACTATACTCCAAATGAGGTCGCACCAAAGACTTATACAGAGGCATTATCACCTCCTTTTTTCTGCTAGCCATTCCTTTCTGTATGCACCCAAGCATCCTTCTAGCTTTTGCCGTCGCCTTTTCTACCTGTTTATCTACTTTAAGATCATCAGACACAACCACGCCTAGGTCCCGCTCTTCTTTAGTGGACAAAAGTACTTCACCCCCTATATTATATTGCTCCCTTGGATTAACGCAGCCCAAATGCATGACCTTACATTTTTTAACATTAAATCCCAGGTGCCAGATTCTAGACCATTCTTCAAGCTTAGCTAGATCCCTCCTCATGTTATCTACACCTTCCTGGGTGTCTACTCTATTGCAGATTTTGGTATCATCCGCAAAGAGGCAAACTTTACCCAACAGCCCTTCCGCTATATCACTAAAAAAGATGTTAAAAGAATCGGAACAAGGACAGATCCCTGGGGCACACCACTGGTAACATCCTTCTCCTCAGAGTGAGCTCCATTTACCTGTACTCTTTGTCGCCTCCCACCCAACCTATTTCTAACCCAAGCAGTAACTTTAAGGTCCATCCCTAGGGTGCTTAGTTTGTTTATAAGTCACCTGTGAGGAACAGTGTCAAAGGCTTTACTGAAATCTAAATACACCACATCTAGGGCTCTCCATCGGTCAACTCCCTGGTCACCCAGTCAAAGAAATCAATCAGATTTGTCTGACAAGACCTGCCTCTGGTGAATCCATGCTGCCTCAAATCCTGTAATCCGCTGGACTCCAGAAACCTCACTATTTTCTCTTTTAGCAGCGTTTCCAATAATTTACTCACCACCGAAGTTAAACTAACTGGCCTGTAGTTTTCAACCACATCCTCACTTCCGCTTTTGTGTAAAGGCACCACATGAGCCTCTCTCCAGTCCTTTGACACCACTCCCGACTCCAATGAGGCATTGAAAAGGTCAGTCAGTGAAGCTGCTAGAACGTCCCCAAGTTTCCTCAGTATTCTAGGGTGTATCTCATCCAGTCCCATCGCTTTGTCTACTTTAAGTTGAGCTAGGGTCTCACGAACACAGTCTTCTGAAAATTGTTCAAGATGTCCCTTGCTTCTGTTCCTGTTTGTGGGTATTTTCTAAGGTCCTCCTCCTGGTTCTTCATCTGTGAACACAGAACAGAAATATTTGTTAAGCAATTCCGCTTTATCCTTATCAGCTTCTACATATTCCTCCCCTGCACCTTTGAGTCTGACAATACCACTTTTGCCTTCCTCTTCTCACTAACATATCTGAAAAATGTCTTATCCCCCAATTTTATTGCATTAGCTATTTCCTCCTCCTTTTGAATCTTTGCCTTCCTGACTACTTTGCTAGCATCTCTAAGTTTTTCCAAATACAGATGCCTGTCTTCCTCTGTCTGTGATCTCTTGTATTTCATGAAGGCCTCCCTCTTTTTCTTCACTTTTTCAGCTACTTCTTTTGAAAACCATAGCGGTCTCCTTTTCCATTTACCTTTATTTACCATTTTAACAAAAAGGTTGGTTGCCCTTAAAATATCCCCTTTCAGTTTTGCCCACTGTTTTTCTACATCCCCCAGCTGTTCCCATCCCACTAACGACTCCCTGAGGTATTGGCCCATCTTGGCAAAGTTAATCTTCATAAAGTCTAAGATCCTCACCTTTGAATGGATTCTAACAGCCCTAGTCCTAATACTGAACCACACCATCTGGTGATCACTGGATGCAAAATGATCTCCCACTACAACATCAGAAACACTTTCACCATTGGTAAGCACCAAATCCAGTATGGCCCCTTCACGTGTGGGATCTGTCACCAATTGCCTGAATAGTTTCTCCCTGTAGAGAATCCAGGATCTCCTTACTTCTAGATGATACTGCAGCAGGAATGTGCCATTCAACATCTGGCATATTGAAATCTCCAATCAGTAGCACTTTCCCTTTCCTAGCAATACTGCGTATGTCTTCAATTAACTCTCTGTCCACCTCTTCCTCTTGTGAGGGAGGTCTGTATATAACACCAGTGCAAACAGATTTCTCTTTCCCTCTGTCTAGTTTAACCCACAATGCCTCCTCTCTCCCTTTTAAGATCTGTAATTCCAAAGCTTTAATAGTAGTTTTTACATATAGTGCCACTCCTCCTCCCCTTCTTCCTACCCTGTCCTATCTGAATAAAGAATAGCCAGGTATAGTTACATCCCAATCATGGTTTTCTGTGAACTATGTTTCTGTAACTGCCACTAAATCCAAGTCAGCCACTCCCACCAAAGCTTCAACATCAGGGATCTTATTTCCCATGCTACAGGCATTTATACACAATGCTTTCCATATGTTGCCCCTGTTACCCATTTCCATAAAGGTATTTAATGTATCACCTACCTGGGGGCTTTCACCTACCTGGGGGCTTTCTTCACCCATCCCCAATGAATCTAGTTTAAAGTCCTCTTCAGTAGATTAGCCAGTCTACTACCAAAGATGTGTCGACCTTTCTTGGACAGATGGATGCCATCTCTGCTCTGCAACCCATGGAACAGCATCCCATGGTCTAGGAAACCAAAACGCTCTCGATGACACCATCCACGCAGCCATGCATTCATCTCCAGGATGCGAGCCTCTCTGCCTTGGCCTTTACCCTCAACAGGGAGGATTGAAGAGAACACCACCTGTGCACCTAACTGCTTCACCCTCTGTCCCAGAGCCATGAAGTCACTTTTTGATACGTTCCGAGGTATACCTGGCAGTATCATTTGTTCCAACATGGATTAGCAACATTGGGTAATAGTCAGTGGGCTTGATGAGTCTCGGCAAACTCTCTAACATCTTGGATTTGGCACCAGGCAGACAGCATACCTCTCTGGACATCATGTCTGGTCGGCAGATGGATGCCTCAGTACCCCTCAGAAGAGAGTCTCCAACCACCACTACCCTTTGTTTCCTTGTGGTCACTGATTCTGCAACTTTGCGGTACTTGAGCTCTGGTCCATCCCTTTCCAGGGATGCTTTCGCCTCCTCCACTTCCAGGGCTGCATAATGGTTCTTCAATTCAAGGGCTGGAGAAGTTGGATTGGTGATTTTGCAGGCCCTGGTGACTTGTGTCCAACCATTGACATTCTGTTGGCACCCATCTTCTCCTCTTCTGGAGAGCTTGGTTGCTGCAAGAAGCATCTCATCAATGTACTTCTCACTGTCTTGAATGCTCCTCAGCCTCGAAACCTCCTCTCTGAGTTCCTCCACTTGTTTTCTCAGAGCTTCAGCATGCAGGCACCCTGCACATGGAACCGGTCCTTCAACTGGCATTAGGACATCTGTCTGGACCGAGGCAGAAGCTGTAATGGGGGCAACAGCTTTAGCGATATCATTTTTTCCCAGCCATTGTTCTGTTCGTGGAGCTTAGGTATCTGTTAAAGCAAAAGAGAGAGATCTACCAAGTACCAGCCAGTTTCCCAGCTGTCCTTTCAGAGAAAAAGCAGTTAAATCTCTTTAATTATATTCAAAATGTGCTGGTCCAAGTCTCTGTGCTTTGTTAAATGGGGAGGTGCCCTATAAAGCAAGACTGCTCACTAGGGGTGGGTGGGAGTCGGGGTGGGTAGGGAGGGAACTAACACCTGATTAGGTGTTAGGTGTTAGCAGTTCTCAAAGCTGAGGAGGTTACTAGAGTTCAACAACCTACTCTGCTCAAGGAAATTTCCACTAAAGCAAGTAGCCTTGCTTTAAAACTATACAAAAACCCTTTTAAGAGCTCTCAGTCAGAGAGCTAGCAATTTATTAAAATAAACCCTCAAATCCTTACTGTTGGTTGTCCTGTATAGCCCCTGTTAGGAAAGCCTCAACAGGGCAGGGCACTAGAGCCTTGTATGCAGGCCTGAGCTACTCTCAGGTAATCGGGCCCACTAACTCCTGTTTAGGTGTTAGAAGTTCCCAAAGCTGAGGAGGTTACTAGAGTTCAACAACCTACTCTGCTCAAGGAAATTTCCACTAAAGAACCAAAAAGAAAGTAGCCTTGCTTTAAAAATATACAAAAACCCTTTTAAGAGCTCCCAGTCAGAGAGCTAGCAATTTAATAAAAAATAAACCCTCAAATCCTTACTGTTGGTTGTCCTGTAGAGCCCCTGTTAGGAAAGCCTCCTAACAGGGGCTCTACAGAAATGGTCCTGTGGATCCTTCCCTGTTCTACAAATCCGTGATATTTTTGGAGTTGTACCATTGCCATCACCAATTGGTTTATAGAATCAATTTTTGCAGTTAATTATAAGAACATAGGATTTGCCATACTGGATCAGACCAATGGTCCATCAAGCCCAGTATCCAGTCTCCGACAGTGGCCAATCCAGGTCACCAGTACCTGTCAGATTGCCAAAAGGTAGACAGATTCCATGCTGTTTATCTGAGGAGTAAGCAGTGGATTTCCCCCAGTACACTTTAAAAATGATTTATGGACTTTTTCCTCCATGAACTGATCCAAATGTTTTTCATACCCAGCTACACTAACAGCTTTTACTACATCTTCTTGCAATTAATTGCAGAGCTTAATCACATGTTGAGTGAAAAAATATTTTCTATTTTGTAGCGTCATTGCATGAGTTAATGTTGTTTTATTTGTCCTACGTTTGGCCAGCGCTTTTCTCTTGGTATTTAGTTAGCTTTAATCAGAAGTAGTTTGTTCCTTTATCATTCTAAATAAATAGTCCTTTATTATTCTTTACCCTACTAGGCTGTCCTTAGGAGTTGTAGATTTACACAACCTGCTTTTGTTGGTAGTCCCTTGGTACTGTAGGAAAGAATAATTAATCTGGCATTACTTCCAGGTGCATTTGTGTTTTAAGCAACTCATTCCTTTTAGGATTCTTCTTGGTATAAATGATTTAAAAGAAGTATTCCACTCAGATGCAAATCTGGTCTTGCTCATTACTAATACAATGTAGGCCAGTCCCCCATGGAATTCACTGTAGAACAATAACATGGTTGATGTAATTTGCTACAAACAGCTACCTGTACTCAGAAGAGGATTACGTTGAATGATGATGAAAACAGAAATATTTATTCCCCCACTGTCTTTAAAAGACAATCTTTCTGGGGGCGGAGCCTGATGTCCAGCGGGTTAGACGCTTCGCGCTGAAGCTCCCGAGAGGCCTACTCAGAATCTTGACTTAATACCTACATAAACTCAATTTTTTGCTCCGAACTTACCGGGGTACCTCGGGGGGGATGGCGGCCCATAAACCAGCGCGCTTGGACTTCGGGTCTCCTTCTTCTTCACACGGAAAACGCTCCAAAACAGAGGTGTCTTCCCCACAGAAGATGGTTCCACTTCGGGAAAACCCCGAAATGCATCAGGAGCTCTTAGGGGAAATACGCGGAGTGAAGGAACTGGTGCAGTCCAACGGAGAAGCGCTTCAAGCCATGCGAGAAGACTTCGGTGTGCTCCAGGACCGACTTGAAAGCCTTTCATTATGGCAGGACAACATGGCGGGGGTCCTCGACTCGCACGCGGTGCGCTTGGTCAAACTGGACAAGGCTGAGCGCCAGATACAGAATCTTCAAAAAGAGTTAGAAGATAGCAATAATCGCGCCCATCGCAACAATGTGAGGCTCCTTGGAATACCGGAGGGGGCGGAAGCAGGAGATATCAGAGAATTCTTGCTCAAAACTCTTCCCTCCTTGTTGAAGATCACATTTCATAGAGACCTGGAAATTGATCGAGCACATCGTGTTCCTACCCATATGGCGCTCAACCGCACGACCCCCCGGCCTATTATCTTTCGATTACTACGATATCAACAAGTGGAACAAATTCTAAATGCTGCCCGGGCGAATCGTCATCTGGAGTTTGAAAGTCATAAAGTCTCCTTCTTCCCTGATTTGGCAAAGCCCACAGTTGACCGTCGGAAGAGGCTCCTTGCTTTTCGCCCTCGACTTCAACAGCTACAGGCTCGCTTTGGCCTGTTGTATCCAGCGAAGCTCCGAGTGACTCTCCACAACCAAACTAGGACATTCGAAGATCCTGATCTACTATCAACATTTTTAGACTCCAAAGAAGCAGAGCAGATGCGTTAACCCAAAAACTTGGACTTATTATCTGCCGGCTCTGTCCGCCATTTTGAAGGGCCCGACGTGGTGGTCATCGCCAAGCACAGAGACTGCCTGGACTTTTCTTTCTGTCTTTATATGACTTACTTGGTCTTCTATCCCTCCATGATGTGTGCCTCGGTTGGATTCGGAGCACGCACAGTTATACAGGTTATATGTTTTCAATTTCGGCCTTCTCTGGGGTTTCTCCCCGCAGACACATGGTCGCCAGTAATTTCTGGGGTTCTGCTTCTTCTCTACCGCGCTGCGGTTCTTATTTTTTAATGTGGGGCGCTTCATTGTATTACATTAGCTTATTTTCTATCATGTCATGTGTACAGCCAGATACAGTTACTATGAGGGACATTGTGAACTTATGTGCGCTATCATGTTCTCTTTCAGAATTTTTAACCTTGCTCAATGGCCTTATGTAAGATCTTATCACTTAATGTAAAAGGCATCGATAGTCCAATCAAAAGAAAGAAAATTCTTAGCTATCTTAATCATGAGCATGCTGATTTAGTGTTTCTTCAAGAAACGCATCTAAATTCCGCTGAAACACTGAAACTCAATGCTAAACCTTATCTGGTGGCTGCCTATTCTCCCGCCGTTTCCAAACGGTGTGGGGTGGCCATTCTGGTTAAGAGGTCTTTGCAAGCTACTGTAATAGATACTAGCTCTGATAAGGAGGGTAGATGGACCCGTGCACATTGTAAGGTTGGAGATAGTGAATTCACGGTATTTGTATTTATGCTCCGAATGTGGATAACCCTGCTTACTATGCAAGTATTGCGCAGTTGGCACAGCCTCTGCCAATACTCCATTAATACTTGGTGGCGATTTTAATCAAGTGCTAGACCCTTTGATAGATAGACAACCGCCCAGAACGAGTAGTCCACCCAAGAGTCTTGCTACCCTTACAGCTCTAATGCAAGACCTTGCGCTAGTAGATATATGGAGGCTGCTTCACCCCTCCGACTTAGAGTACACCTTTTTTTCTGCCCCCCATCACTCACAATCTAGAATAGATTTTTTTCTCATTTCCAAAGCACTGATTTCTCAAGTGGACACGGCTAGGACTCATCCTCTTCATATTTCTGACCATGCTGCCATATCTTTTTCATTGCATGTCACTACGCGAGATGATCATCCCCGTGCTTGGTTTTTTGATAGATCCCTACTGGATCAAAAGGATTTTCAGGTTGACATAAAGGCCGCTATCCAAGATTATTTTTCATTTTAACTCACCCCATGACACAGCGAGCTGGGCTTGGTGGGAGGGTTTTAAGGCATCTATCCGTGCTACTATAACCAGCTACCAAATTCGACAGGGGAAACAAAGAAAGCAACACTTACTGATTCTAGAGCAACAGATACAAGCTGGGGAGCGTCTCCTTACGTCCCGTACTGACCCATGTATTTTACTCCGTTTACAACGCCTTCACTTTCAATACAATCAGCTTTTATATACTGCTGCTGCTAAAAATATTGAATCACAACAAGGGTTGTATTACCGGGAAAAATAACCGTGCTGGCAAACTATTAGCGAATGCCCTGAAAGGTCAAAAAGAAGCCAAGCGTGTTACCGCTCTCCGTAATCCGTCGGGGGGGGGCCTGGTCACTAACGATACAGAAATTTTAGAACTCTTTCGTGATTTTTATACTCGGCTTTATCAATCTGAATGTGATTTTGAGCCAGAAGTATTTGAACGATTGCTCTCAGGGGTACAACGACCGACCCTATCTGACGAAGATAGAGAGGCCATGGACAAACCATTCACTTTATCAGAAATTCATTCTGCTCTCAAGAGATGTGCCACAGGTCGAGCTGCCGGCCCGGACGGTCTCCCTGCTGAATTCTACAAAACCTTTAACGCTGACTTAGCTCCAGTTTTGAAACTTTATTTTTCTGCTCTGGCCGAGGAGGGATCTCCTGCTGGGTCCTTTTCTATGGCAAATGTAGTAGTTTTTGAGAAAGAGGGGAGAGATCCGCAATTAACAGCCAATTATCGTCCAATTTCCCTCCTAAATGCGGACTATAAAATATTTGCCACCATTCTCTCCACCCGGCTCTCTGATAGGATGTCTACTTTGATACACCCAGATCAATGCGGTTTCATTCCCGGTAGATCAACCGCTGACAATGCTCGGACTCTATGTCATGTACTGACTACCGCAGTTAATCTTGATCGACCATTTGTCGGCCTCTCACTTGATGCTGAGAAGGCCTTTGATCGCTTAGAATGGCCTTTCCTGTTTGCAACTCTCCGCTGGTACGGATTCGGAGAAGGTTTTCTCCGTTGTCTCCACACCATGTACGCACAGCCTACAGCCAGTATCTGTGCTAATGCTTTAAAGTCTCAGCCATTTTCCCCTTCAATGCGGTTACTCGTCAGGGATGCCCACTGTCTCCACTTCTTTTCGATCTTGCACTCGAACCCTTAGCTTTACTAATCCGGCAAGCGGAGGAGATTCATGGAGTCCCCTTCTCTCATAGGGAAATTAAAATTTCAGCATATGCTGATGACCTTATGCTCTTTGTCTCTCTTTAGACTCGGTGCCGGCTGTCCTAGAGCAAATCGGTAAATATTCACAACTCTCGGGGTATAAGATAAATTGGACCAAATCGGTAGCCTTCCCATTAAACTCTCTAATTCATCAAGCAGATATGCAATCCTTTCCCTTTCTATGGCAACCTCGCATGGTCAAATACCTTGGGGTCCACTATTGCTCTCCTTTGGAAGATGCTAACTCCTTTAATGCCAAAGACTTAACCTCTAAAGTCCGGGCGCTTACTCACCGTTGGACTCCTTTAACACTTACCTGGTGGGGTCGCCTAGAAACCATAAAAATGATGATTGTTCCTAAAGTGAATTACATTTTAGAAATGTTGCCCTGTCTCCTACCTCGACGTACATATAAAGATTTAGAGGGCCTTCTGACTAGATACTTATGGCAAAACAAGACACCTAGGATAGCGAAGCATAAGTTGCAAGCTGATAAGGACAATGGGGGTGTCCGATTCCCTGATTTCCTGAAATATCACCACTCTTTTCTTCTCAAACAAGGCGCTCGTTGGCTGGAAGATCTAGCACCGAGTAGACCTGTGTGGCTAGATATAGAGGAGAACCTTTGCAAACCGTTTCCCTCTTACTTCTCTCCCTGGTATGACTCTCCCATCAGACTCCCACTATCCACCAATGCTTTTAGACACTTTAGGTGCCTTTAATACTCTTATTCAATCTCTAGACTCCCGATTCTGTCCGTTAGACAGACTCCCGCTCTGGTACAATACTCGATTTCAAATACAAAATAAACCGATGGCGTGGAGCCCCTGGTACACTAGGGGCATTTGGACCCCTACCCAGTTGTTCCATGATGGTCGCTGGAAAACTTTTAGTGAATTGCAAATTGAATTTGGTCTCCCAGCGAAACACTACTTTCAGTTTGGTGCAACTACAGCATTGTCTTCGGAGTGCTAAGGTGCTCCCGCCATCGGAATCCCCTACCCAAGACTTATCGGAGACTATCCGATCTATCGGGAGCTCATCGGGTGTAGCATCTAACTTTTACAAAACCTTAAGTACTGCTGTAAATAGAGGTACCCCTATTGCACAGAAAGCATGGGAGCGGGAACTGCATGTAACTTTGACCCCGGAGCAATGGAGCCTTGTCTGGAGTAGAGTGACACGGGTCTCCAGATCCGCCTCACTCACTCAGACACTCTTCTTTCTAGCCCACCGGTGTTTCTATACTCCTGACAGATTAGCCAAATGGAACACCTCCCAGGGCAATAAATGCTGGACATGCCATGCGGCCATTGGTTCACTAACTCATGTTATGTATGAATGTCCCGCACTACAGTATTACTGGCGTCGGGTCTGGGGTCGTATCCAATCTATTTTGCACTTTCAAGAGCCCCTGTCTTGGAGGATAGTGGGACTCCGCTCAGCTGCGGGGATCCCCTCTCTTCCAAAATCGGCTCTTAATTACTTTTAGACTTTATTTTGGGCATTGATATTTCCATAATTACGAAATACTGGTAAAATAGCTCACATCTGAGCCACTATGAATGGTGGTATCATGTCTGTCTTTACAGTAAATTTGAACTAATACCTCGTATGTTTGCTTCTTTCCGTTTCAGACCCCCCATCATCTGTCTAAATGGAAGATGCTCAATGACTATGTTCACACCGCTAAATGCTCTCATCTGACTGTTTAAATCTGTATAAATCTCTGTCACATGATTATTCTGTATCGCAGATGCTATTTCTGTTCGTTTTGATGTACAATCACTGTTGTTTGGAAGCGCTCACAAGCTGATACTGTCGACTTAGAGAAGAAGCAGGGGGTGGGGGGTAATAGGGTTTGTTTTTCCTTATTGTATACTTGTTTTGTCTCCTTTGGTGTGTTGTTTTTTTTTGTTTGTTGCAAAATGAAAATAAAGTTTAAAAAAAAAAAAAAAGACAATCTTTCTGGGTCAGTTCAACAGAGCTTTGGGATAGATACATAAAATAAGAAACATCCTGGCCTCTACTTTCTAAGGTCCTTAAGATAAAATATTGTCTCTCCTGCTTCCATTTAATATTACAGCTTGAAAGGTTGGACTTTTTCTGCAGTCATCAATGAGACTGGCATGTGGCTTGTCTCAGTCACATACCGAAAGGAGTCACTGAGATTCAGATCTTGTCAGTAAAGTTCTAATAAACTAAAACTGTAATTTGGTTATATTTTCAGTAAGGATACATGTTTGTAAAAACAATGTATTAACAGATTAATAACATACTAATGTCACATGGTAAAAAGAAGTGGCTGCTCTTGGATATGATACAGATGTGCATTTGTTTGAAACATGGAAAATATCAACAAAGTTTTCTATTTCATTTCATATCATTTTTAATCTAGTTTCATCACAGGCTAAAATCCAAAATTCAGTTTTCTGGTAACCTTTGGGTTGGAAGGCAGGCATCTTGCAGAAGACCTCCACATCACATCTTCATGGGGCTTGCTCTAGCCAGCCTGTTCATAATTCTTGTATTGCTCCTGTTTCCTGATTGGCCCTAGGTTTCTCTGGTCTGGAACTCTATGGAAAACACTAACTGTATTTTTTTCCTAGTGACTCTATTTACTCCTGAGGTAGAAATGTTCTCCAATTTTTCCTTTGCCGTATTCTTGTGACAGAAATCCTATGTATACTATCGGAGACATTTACCAAGCCTAATCCAGATCCTGGTTTATCATCGCTAACAGATCTGGATTAGGCTTGGTAAATGCCTCTGATGCTGGAGTGGTAGGGGAGGAGTGACTCAGAGGCTGGACAATGCGGATTCAAGGATCTTGGGAGCCTTAGAAGAACCATCAACCTTATGCCCTAACCACCCCTGGATCCTGATAATTAAACTAAGCAATCATGAGCATCTCAATGTAACACCTCCCACAACAATCCTGGAAAATACATAATTGGACAGTATATTTCTAAATATTATACTGTGCTTTATATGTAGGTGTGTGCTCACTTTTCCTACAGGTGAAAGAGTGTCAGGGTGGCTCTTGGAGTTAGTGGGGTCATCAGGATCTATTATTTTGATTGAACTGCTGTTGCTCCTTTGTCACCTTCTCTCAGTGGCAGATGTCTTAAGTGACTGCTTAGTCTTGCCTAATGATTGTGCTTTCTGCAGTAACAGGTAATGGTGCAGTGCAGGGCAGCAGGTACGTTGCTGGCAAGTTCCTCGGTAGAATGGCTCATGTTTTACCAGAGAATGGACTGGCGGCTCAGCTGGTAGGTTATAGGAAGGTCATAGTGTGCCAGATGGTGCAGTATTTGTTACAGCATGGCTGACGCTGCTACTGGACTCTCCTTCAGGAGGCAGCGATAAATGTCTATGATGCAGATGATATACCTTTGCTTGCTTTTATGGGCTCTTTTTTGCCTGATCTTACTGATCTAAACAGCTGCTTGTGCAAGGTTACCAGTTGGTTAAAAGATAATCAACTGAAACTGAACATTGCTAAAACCTCAGAACATAAGAACATAAGATATGCCATACTGGATCAGACCAAGGTCCATCAAGTCCAGTATTCTGTTTCCAACAGTGGCCAATCTAGGTCATACATACCTAGCAGTTTCCCCAAAGGACACAGGTTCAATAATGCTTGTATTGGTTCAAGCATTGATATCCTGGGTCCCTTCTTAATTATGGTTTATGGACCTTTCCTCCAGGAACTTGTCCAAACCTTTTTTAAACCCAGCTACACTAACAGCCTTTACTACATCCTCCGGTAACAAATTCCAGAGTTTGATTACACGTTGAGTGAAAAAATATTTTCTTTTATTAGTCTTAAATAATTTACCCTGTAGCTTCATTGCATGTCCCCTAGTCTTTCTATATTCTGATAAGGTAAACAATCGATCTACGTTTACCCGTTCCACTCCGTTCATTAATTTATAGACTTCTATCATATCTCCCTTCAGCCGTCTCTTTTCCAAATTAAAGAGCCCTAACCTTTTTAGCCTTTCTCCATAGGAGTATCCTTCCATCCCCTTTACCATTTTGGTGGCTCTTCTCTGAACCTTTTCTAAAATCGCTATATCCTTTTTAAGATACGGCGACCAGAATTGCACACAATATTCAAGGTGCGGTCTCACCATGGAACGATATAGAGGCATTATAATATCTTTTGTTTTATTTTCCATTCCTTTCCTTATCATACCTAGCATTCTATTTCCTCTCTTGGCCGCTGCTGCACACTGGGCCGAGGGTTTTAACATGGTATCCACAATGACGCCTAAATCTTTTCCTGGGTGGTAGTTCCTAATGTGGAACCTTGCATCGTGTAACCATAGTTTGGGTTGTTCTTCCCTAGGTGCATAACCTTGCACTTGTCCACATTAAATTTCATCTGCCATTTTGATGCCCAGTCTTCCAATTTATCAAGATCCTCTTGCAATTTTCCACAATCCTCTTGGGATTTAACAACTTTAAATAGTTTTGTGTCATCTGCAAATTTGATAACCTCACTCGTTATTCCACTTTCCAGGTCATTTATGAATATGTCAAAAAGCTGCGGACCCAGCACAGATCCCTGGGGTACACCACTATTCACCTTTCTCCATTGGGAAAATTGGCCATTTAGGCCCTACCCTCTGCTTTCTATCTTTTAACCAGTTCCTGATCCACAATAGTACACTGCCTCCTATCCCATGACTCTTTAGTTTTGCCAAAAGTCTCTCATGAGGGACCTTGTCAAAGGCTTTCTGAAAGTCCAGATACACAATATCAACAGACTCACCTTTGTCCACCTGATTATTCTCTCCTTCAAAAAAACATAACAGATTAGTAAGACAAGATCGTCCTTGTCTAAAGCCATGTTGGCTGTCTCCCATTAGGTCATGACTATTTACATGCTGAGTAATTTTATTCTTTATGATGGTTTCTACCATTTTTCCCGGTACTGATGTCAGGCTCACCGGTCTGTAGTTTCCCGGATCACCCCTGGAACCCTTTTTAAAAATTGGTGTTACATTGGCGATCCTCCAATCTTCAGGTATTAGAGATGATTTTAATGATAGTTCACAGATTACTAATAGCAGGTCTGCAATCTCATAACACTTATTAAAAGAGGGCTGTTACACAGTACCCTGTCTTGTGCTGCTGAGGTAAGCTATATTCTGATTTGATTTAAATTATAGCTCTTAGCTGCTGCTAGGCTCTAACTTCTTATGAAATTTAAACTACAAGCTCTCTGCTGGGTTCTAAATTTAACCAGAAAGCTCTCTTCTGTGTTTTAAATTTAAACTAAAAGTACCTTGCTGATGCTAGGCCCTGAGTGACTATTAAATGTAAACTACAAGCTCTCTGCTGGGTTCCAAATGTAACCAGAATGCTCTCTTCTGTGTTTTAAATTTAAACTAAAAGTACTTTGCTGTTACTAGGCCCTGAGTGACTATTAAATTTAAACTACAAGCTCTCTGCTGGGTATGAAATGTAACCAGAAAGTTCTCCTCTGTGTTTTAAATTTAAACTTAAACTGCTGCTACTAGGCCCTGACTGAGTTAACAAAAAATAGTGGGTTCACAGATTAATTAGCTTTAATACAAAGAATTCCTTTTAGAAAATTACCAGAAGTATATACTCACAGTTGCAGATCTCTCTCCAGAAGTAACAGTCCCTTTTTCTAGTCCTTCAAGACGTCCTTCTAGTCCTTCAGGTACATGGCTCTCTGGTGGAGCTACAGTGTCTGCACACTCTACTATTTTTGATGGTCAACCAATTCAAACCAATCCTTACTTTAAATATCTTGGTGTTTACCTTGACACGGAAATTTCATCTACAAAGCAGGTTAGTTCCATTGTTAAGACATCTTTTCTCGCGTTACATCATTTCTGTGCTCCTTGTCCATTTCTTGATTCTACCATACAGCATACTCTTGTGCTTAGTCATATTATTTCATGTATCAACTATTGTAATTCTATCTATTCTAGTCTATTTCAGCAAAGCTGAAAGGTCTTCAATCAATTCAAAATACTGCAGCTCAGATTTTGTGCCTTAGACCAAATTTGATCACATTACTCCTCTTTTGTTCCACCAGCATTGGCTTATGGTTTTCTATTGTATTCACTACAAAATCCTTTATATTAACCTATAAACTGACACTCCATCTTATTTAGCATCCTTGATTTCCCTTCATGCCCCAGCCAGGGTCCCCTGATCCCTTCATGGCAACCACCTGAACATCTCCTCAGCCTCTTGAGCTAGACTAGAGAGCACTAGGCATTCATCCTTTTCCTTGGTTTATCCTGCCCAATGGAATGTCCTCCCTCTCAATCTGTATACTGAACCCTCTCACAAGACCTTTAAAGTGGGTCTAAAAACCTACTTCTTTGGACCAGCCTTTGGGGATGGGCAGGCGATGGCATGAAGGTTCGGCTCATATGATGGTACCTGTGATTTTCTCTGCGAGTTCTCTTCGTCTTCTCTTTCATTAATTGTGCGATGCCCTTGCTTGGGCCCGAAGGCTTACAAGCATAGAGCAGCCTTATAGTGTCCCTTTAAATAAAGCTTCCCTTGTTTGTCACCAGAGGGATTCTGGGACTTGTAGTTGGCTTACTTATATAAGGACAAATGTAGTTGTGAGACCGGTGGTTTAAGGCAGCAAGAAAATTTATTTTTTTGCAGGATTCCAAGGCATTAAAGCTCAAAAACACAAAAGGCAAAGGATGCTTCTCCAACATAAGAGTAAATCAGGTTAACAGAGGAAAATGCAACAAAAACCTTCTATCACTGGGCAGCAGCTTTCATTCAAATAAACTTTCACAGAACACAGCTTCTTGTGGTCATTCCACGTATCAGGTAAACTTTTTAACAGCTGCTGTTTTCTTTTCCAAACCAAACTTTTACTAAAGGCAGCTTCTTGGCTTCAGAAGCTCACATACTTAGTAGAACACAGACTTGGCTTTTTCCAACTCTTGGAAGTCACAGAAATTAGTCACTATATTGTTTCAGTCTTTCAACCCTGTTCAACAATGCTCAGTTCTCCTTTAGACAAAAAGAGCAATCCATTGGTGACAATTCTGACTCAGCTTCTGGCATACAAGAATCCACCTGCATCTCTTCTATGGACACCGGGTACTTCTTACTTCCACCAGTTTAATAAACTTGCCCAGCCTTCCTGTCTTCTAAAAACTCTTGGAACTGCTTCAACAGCAAATCACCCTGAGAAGGCACACTTGTATTGGGAGGGTAAAGCTTCCTCTCTGCAAACAGTTTTCTTAATGCTTCTAGTGTTAAAAGTTCAGTTTCTCTGCTCTTATCTGGGTTTAGGTTCTCTTCATACATAAAACTATCCACCCACCTCTTAGCAGACATTAGGTCTGGCTCCTGGACACTAGTGGAAGCCAACTGTCTCTCAGGCAGCTACTGATTCCTTTCCTCCTGATATCTTTCAGGCTATGGAACTCAGCCTTCTGGTGCCTTTCTCCACTCCTTCCCAGATAGCCACTCTCTTGAAAGTTTCCTTTGAACCTTTCTCCCTTTCCAGAATCTCTCAGAGTTTCTCCTTCGTGTGCCTCTGTTGCTCTGTCTGCAGATCTATTCCTTTCCAGCTTCTCCTGGACCTGCTGGCTCTGCTCTCGCTGCTGCGTCTCCTGGGTGTGTGTCTCCCTTCCCTCCTTTGTGTCCTGTGTGTCCTTTCTTTGCTCTGAGTGTGTTTTTAAAAACCGTTTGCTGCCGGGCACTCCCTTGCCTCTGCACAGGTGTGACCAATCATTGAGCAAGCTTGGCTCTACGTCTGAACTAGGGCGTGGCCTGGCCTCAGCAGAGAGCTGAGTTTTTTTCTTGCCTGCCTTGCAAACACTGTGCACAAGTGAACTGTCATTTGTTTTAAAGGGAAAAACAGGGTTTTCTTCCACTTCCATCTCTTCCTGGGAGCTATCCTCACCACAATTGTAGTTCCCGTTCCTTTTCTTATGTACTGTTTTAATTTTGATTCTAAATGCTTCGAGAAGCGGTATCTTAAATGCAAATAAATCAAGCCATGATGCGGTCCAGAGGCTTGTCCGAGTTCAAAGATGTTTTTATCCATAGATATATTGATGGAAAGACTCTCCGCCTAAGTCCCGGTGGTTTTTTTGCTAACATGTCACACTTGATTTTGATATTTGTCGCTAGCATGGGATGCTTAAATGACTGGAGCCTCTTTCAGGAGTAATGCCTGTGTGGATCCTGGTTTTGCCACATCCAGTGCAGAGTCAATTTTCCTTATGGCATAAATGCATTTGAATGCGTTGCTTTTCCACTCAGTTCCTCGTCTCACATGCATCATCTCTTTGTGCCTCCTGTTGAAAATGTGGGTTTTCTTTGGGGGGGGGGGGTCATGGAAGGACACCAGTGGAGAATGACCTTTTCCAAGTGGTTTCCAGCCTCATATTTGATTTTGCTGCAATTGGTGGGTTGGATGAAGGCTTTCTGCAGAAGGTGTGTAGTTCATGCTTTACGTCCTGGGATGCTCTAAGATTGAATTATCCCTTTTTTTTCTTTCTTTTCTCTGGGTCTTGAAGGCATGACTTGTATGTGGCCTTATCTTCCCCGTCCTCCCCACCCGCCACTTATGCCAGGCATCTACATATGCTGCAATACTTGAAGACCTGTGTATGCTTTACTCATTTTGTCAGTGCTACCTGCGGCAGGGGAAAGGCCCTATGGAGGACAAATAGGGGCATGAAGGGTTTTGAGTACGGCTTGCCTGATTGGAATCATTGGTGTCTTGTTCCAGCCCTGTGGGCATTTGGCCCCCCTAGTGGCCCTCACAAGCTCATTGGTGAGGTCCTCCTGTGTGGTCAGTTGATGGAATTCCCCCCTTTGAAGCTTTGCTTAGGAAACGAGCCCCGCGCAGATTCTTGATTCCCCCTGCATTAATATTTTCTACTATTGCCATTGAATTAACCCATTCTGTGGATTCAGTGCAGGGCTGGCCCCCGAGTTGGTTCAAGGTGTTGGCGGCCTAGGCAAACCTTAAGTATTATGCCCTCTAGCTGTCAGAATCCATCATTTAGCTTGAATGTCCTGCTGCCCCCTCAGAAGCTGCCACTCTAGATGGATGCCTAATTCGCCTGATGTTTGGGCCAGCCCTGGTACAGTGTCTTTGACAAGTGTGTCATCATTTTTTATCTGGTTTATATCCTTGGCAGGTCTCTGTCTGTGCCCATGGTGGGGGCATTTTTGGGGACATTTATAGTGGGATTTGCTGTTTTGTCCACCATGATTCTATGGTGTCCGGATACTGGCCCAAAATCTAAGGACACTTCTTTATATTCTTTTGCTTTTAAGATTCATCAGATTCATTCGTGCGTTTTAGGAAAATATTAAAAACCAGACTGCTTGGAGAATTTTTATGGATTTACTGATATTAATCTATTGTTTGAGCATTAAGACTGTTAAATAATTGTGGATCTTGGGAATACATTAGATATTATGATTATACTGGGTTAAATTTGTTAATCCTATCTATTGCAAAGGGGATTGAATTTGTATTATTGTAAAATCCTTTTATATATAGCTGTAGGGGGATTGCAATGCTATCTTTTTCTTAATTGTTAAGGTATTTTATTTGTTATCTGCCCAACACTGTTTGTATAAGCAGAATATACATTTTTACAAAAATAGAATTTAATTTAATTTGTCAGCAGAGTGGTCAGACTCAGCTGACATTTCTGGGAGCATTGTTCACTGACTAGATCAATGGTGGGAGTGTTAAGTCTGCCTGGCTTCGAGCTCCACTTGCACACCTTCCTCGCACCCCTAATTAGAATAAAAAAAACCAACATTGTCAAGAAGGCAAACATTTGGCTTCGGCTTTATTCGGTTTCCAATAACAAGTACTCCATACAGGCAACAATGTTTGACCCCCATCATCTCCTAATTCGGCCTTATCACAACTACCCTTTTGTACATCTTCTCTCTATATCCAAATGTATTTATTTATTTATTTATTTAACAGTATTTCTATACCGCCTTATCCTACAATCAAGGCGGTATCACAGCAAAACAATCAAAAGAGGTGAACGTGAATTTCATGCAGTGAAAGCTATATCATGATTTGTGTGTGAGAAGTTATAGTGTGTTTGATTAGTTGAACTATGTACATAGTGCGCTATGATACAGTATGTGCTATAATACAGTATTCTATACATTGGGTATTAAGATTCATCGAGTGCCATTATACAATTTCTTATCAGGGGGACGGAGAAGAAATGTTTGAGTAAACACCCCTCCCCCGCAAATTCAGCTATCCTTTCCTTGGAAAGATTATCACTGCTCAATTGCTAAACTTGTTTTCTCTTTGCTCAATTTCTTGCTCCTACCTGAGTTAGGTTCCCACTATATTTTCTCACTGCTAAAATCCTTTATTTGCTGATGGTATAAATTGTTCTTTATTCTGTTTATGTAATCCATTTGCTTTGGGCCCAATTCAGACATTGACATGTTGGCCCTCTATGAGCCCGGTCGGAAAAAATGCACAGAAGAAGCTGCAATTATGATCCCTGGCCTTGCCCAGCTAGCTCAGTCAGGGCTTTCCAATGGAGCCATAGCATTGCGGCTCCATTGAAAAGACGCGATCCCTGGCCGCCGCCTCCAAATCTGCTTTCCCTGAAGCCCGACCCCTGATCTGGCCTCCCAAGGCCAGGGTCAGGCTGCGGGGAATGGACTCTGCCCCCCCTGCCCTTACCACGCCCCAGGCCCGCCATCCATCACCGACTAGGGGAACTTATTCCACCTCTGAGGTGGAATAAATTCAAGCTGCCAGTCCCAGATGAACAGGGCCGACACTGGAATCGGCCCTGTATGTCCGAGGCCAACAACCACCCACTGCCCGCCCCTTTCCCGCCCCTATCTATCTTCCGCATACTACGTATGGGTAAGGTAGACTGGATTGGGAAAGGGCCAGAATTATACCTCTGAATGACCCCCTTTGTGTTCAGTAATATTGCTGTTTTGGTTCTGTGCTATTATTGTGTGGTCATTGACTGAGGTAGGGGTCCCAGGAGGAAGTGAGTTGGCTCTTTGGATGGTGGGGAAATTGATCTTCCCAGCTTTGGTTTGTCCCGTTCCTCAAACCCTGGACTCAGGTTCTGTGGCACCCGATACAAAGGAGCTCCACTCACCGGAAGGGGTAGTGTCATGTTCCCTTCAGAAGGGTAGCCTTGGAAGGTGGAAAGCAACCCAGTTATACAAGTTTATGGAAAAACATTTCATCTATATAATTTTTAGATATTTTTAGTTTTCAAAGATGCTGAATGAAAATCTCTTTATATGTTTTTATACTACAGAAATTACTCTCAAGGAAATAATGCATCATCTTGGATGCTCTGGTCTTTCTGACTTACTAAGAGGGGTTATTTTAGAAGCTCTATTCATGCTTTGAATGTCTTCAAATGGGTACGCTGATCATTTAGACGCCCCAGAGCCATTTTAGGAACTGGTTCTGTAAACATCCCCAGTGTAAGGATGTCCAAGTTATGAAGGGGTATGAGAGAGATGTGACTGGGTTGTTCCAGGCAAGATGGATGTGCGTGCCCAATTTGAGAAATGGCAAGCATGTTATCACCCACTAGTGGCCCATCTATGTCTATTCTTGCTCCAGGGCATATATAGGAATCAGAGAAGCTCTCGTTCTGCCATCCAGACACCTGGAGAGAGCATAGAGAGGATGGTACTCTGATATTCCCTATATTTTCCATCATGATAATGAAAACTTCAAGCCAGTGAGGACACTTGTTTTCAGTTCGGCAGGCTGGTGCACATCTCCACATGCAAAATAGCTTATGCAATAAGGATAGAATCGATATCCCCACTCCAAATGTTTGTAACGGGGACATCTATGTGGCCATTCATGCAGCCGTCCATTTCAGGGATGTCCAAGTTGCTAAAATCGTGCCAAAACAAATGTCCCTGGTGGGAGTTTTCTGGACATTTTTCCCTGGACACCCCAGTGTCACCTGGGCATCCTTTCTAATATGCCATGTTAAATGTCTCATAACAGAATATTACAAAACACTGCAATATGTAATGGAACACGGACATGTTCAAAACACTGAAAACTCTTCCTCATGAACATTTATCACCAACACTGTCTGAGTAAGAGACCAATGAAAAGGCAAATGCTGGAGGTCTGCTTAGAACATAGCCATCAGAATCTGATCCTCATATTCATAGGACTGCTACAATCAGTCCAATACAGGGTTGACTTGGAGGACAAAATGGAATTCAGTGCAGTCAGAGAAAGACATTAATTCTTAATCAACAGTGACCACGTGAGAAGTATCGTGCAAGCTTACTGACGATGTTTCTGCCACATGCATAATGCATAAGGCAACTGCCAGAATGGATACAGCGTGATCCATAAAAATAAGATACTGTTACTATGAATAATAGAAAGATTCACTATTATCATCAGAATCGGAGCAAAACTAGTTGCAGATCATAAACAGGGAGGTTCCTCCTCTCCTCTGTTTTCAGTTTCATCCATTGTGTTTTGTATTCTGTAAAAAGAATCCCGGATGAAAGTTGAATTCTTAAAAGGTTGTGATCACTTTTATTGAACCAACATAGCAATTATCCTAACAGTAAGGAAAAATAAGTCAACAATGGCTAAGAGGAAAGGACAACCATATTTAGGCATTAATGTCCCTCATCCCTTCCTTCCTCCCATGATTAGTCTATGAGCACTGAATTTTTGTAAAAATAACCAAGCATCCAACAGTGATATCTCTAGACCAAAGCAGGGCTGGTGCAACCATGGGACGAACTAGGCACCATTGATCTGGGATCTGAAGCAGCGACAATGAATCTGCGCATATGACCCCGCACCCCCCTTGGGCTGCCCCTGCCCCTAAGTATGACATAAGCCAATCAGTGCTCACCTCCGGTTAGGCCACATCCACACCCCACCTCCCACCCCCACCATATCCCAGCCTACATCATTGGAAATGGACTCTGTCACTTTTTAATGACATCACTGGAAACAGGGTGTCTGATCCCAGAAATGCAAATGTCTGCTATCGGTTTGTGTGTCTGATCCTGGAAATACAAGTGACTGTTTCCAGCAAAGCCCCTAGAACCCGGAAGCAGTATAATAAAACAGAGAAAAAAAAGGCTTTTTTTCCCCTAAGATTTTTTTTCACAAAGCAATGCGTCGTTGCTTTTAGTGAAAGGAGTGTATTCCAAAGTATTTAGAGCTGATTGTTAAAAATAAATCTTTTATAGCAACAGGAACCTGCACTTGTTGTTTTCTTCAAAACGTGTATTCTTTAGTGAAATACAAGAATGCAGCCTGAAAATAAAACTTTTAAAATGTTGTGATGGCACAAAGCATTTGTTAGAATAAATATAAAACAGACATTCTTTCAGCATGGGGTGGATGTGTGTTTGACTCAATTAGCACCTCATTGTTAATAGCACACTAGCCTGAAACACAGAGAGAGACTTGGGTTCAAATCCCACTTCAGCTTTTTTTTGTGGCTGGTCTCCTAAAAAGAGAGCAACAGCCATTACTTTGAGAAATGAGGGGTACAGCTTTCGTGAAATCACTCAGAAGATGGGCCATGGAGTGACAGCATCTGGTGTACAAAAGTTGTGTGCTCGCTTCAAAGTCACTGAAAGTGTTGCAGCTCAGAGGGGAAGAGGAAGGAAAAAGTCTACAACTCCAAAAACTGACAGAATGATTGTTAGGCTGGCTTTAAAAAATCATAAATCATCTACCAAGGACATCAATCAGGAACTTATGGATCTTGGTGTGTCCGTTACTGATCGAACTGTTTGAAACAGGCTACTCCAACGCCGGTCTGAGGGCAAGAATTCCAAGAAAGAAAAAGGTATGTACTTGGACACTCCTAGGTATGTACTTGGAAATCACTGCACTCTCAAGTACCATTGAGTATATGTCCATTTCAACTCAACTTTGTTCCTTCCAAGGGTCTCTCGTTGCCTGCTCTCTTTTTTATGTGCTGTTTTTGTTCCATAAGCTATTGTAAAACAGGCAATGAAAACATTTGTGCTACCTGGAACTATGCAACAATCTTTTGAGTGCCTCCAAGATACACAGACTGTTTCATCATCGATAAAGTAGCATTATGAAACCTCAAATTCAGGAGAAAACAGGTATTTAAACAGATCATCAGTTTCTCTCACAATGCTTGTGGTAGGCAGGTTTCATCTTTGATCAAATGTACCCCACAGAGAATTTAAGAAAAGTTTTGCTATTTGACACTTAGCAGAGTTTACATTAATCTGGTCTGCACACAAAAACATTCCCTCTCTTCTGTAGAAATCAACTATGGACACATTTTTGTTTTTCAGTATCATTGCACCACCGGGGGGTAGCCAAAAGCCTCTTGATTTTGACAGAGGTACATTTTGATGCATTCAGAAGAGAGACTATCAGATTTTTGCTCGAAATGCCAGATTTCATAGATTTCAATAAACCCTTTTGCAATGGCTACATTCCTCTCCACTGTACACCAAGTCCCCACAAAAGCTCTCTCCTCATCCGTGTATTTCCTGTTACTGTGTGTCAGCCCACGTATGGCACAGAGAAAACATAAGCTTACCACCACCCATATGGGCAACATTGGAAAAAGATCTTTCGTGGAGGGTATATTTTTGTTTTTATAAAAAGAACGTAATTTGTGGGAGGACCAAATTTGTCAAATGATTTGTGGATGGCCTATTGGATGTCCCTTTGTTTTATTGACAAAAGGGTATAGACTAGAAAAATCATAGTAGTGTATTTTTTCTCCAGGTTTTGTTTTGAAGTACAGACAAACAACATACTGTATGTTATTATTATTCATGTATTAAGCACTACAAGGCGTACGCAGTACTGTATAAACACAGAGAAAGACAGTCCCTGCTCAAAGAGCTCACAATCTAAAAGACAAACAGATGTGACAATACAAGAAGCATGAGATCAAAGGGAAGAGGAGAAGCAAGGAAAACAAAGATCATGGTCCAAAAGCGGTCTCAAAGAGATACGTTTTTAGCAAGGATTTGAAAAGGGAGAAAGAAGAGACTTGACATAGAGACTGGGAAGCTTATTCCAGGCATGAGCAGCAATGTGAAAGGATCGAAGTCTGGAGTTAGCATTAGAAGAGAAGGAGACCAGAGGAGGAGCAGAGTTTCACGAGGGGGAGAGTAAAGATAATGAGAGACCGGAGAGTTAATGCATTTAAAGGTTAGGAGAAGTCGTTTGAAATGAATACGGAACTGAAAGGGAAGCCAGTGAAGTGATTTCAGTAGAGGGGTCACATGACAGTAACGCGGCTGGCAGAAAAATCAGTCGTGCCGCAGAGTTCTGGACAGATTGAAGGGAAAACAGATGGGACTGAGGAAGACCAGCAAGGAGGAGATAGCAATAGTCAAGATGGGGGGTAATTAAGGAGTGAATAAGGGTCCTAGTAGTGTCTTCAGAGAGGAAAGGCCGAATTTTGCTAATGTTAAACAAAAAGA
Organism: Ichthyophis bannanicus; assembly: GCA_033557465.1. Classification (NCBI taxonomy): domain Eukaryota; kingdom Metazoa; phylum Chordata; class Amphibia; order Gymnophiona; family Ichthyophiidae; genus Ichthyophis; species Ichthyophis bannanicus. The sequence continues at coordinate 135,961,439 of CM066044.1, forward strand.
AATGACAGGTTTTAGCAATCTGTTGAATGTGAGAGGAGAAGGAGAGCGAGGAGTCGAAAATGACTCCAAGGTTAGGAGCTGAAGAGACAGGTTGTAGTATAGTATTATTGACAGTAATAGAGAAAGGAGGAAGGGGAGGAGGGCTTAGCAGGAAAGATAAGAAGCTCAGTTTTATCTATGTTCAATTTCAGACAGTGGAGAGACATCCGGGCAGCGACGTCAGACAAACAAGTGGCGATACGGGATTGGAGTACAGGAGAAATATCAGGTGAGGAAATGTAGATTTGAGAATCATCAGCATAAAAATGATAGTGAAAACCATGGGGAGAGATGAGGGCACCAAGGGACTGGGTATAGAGAGAGAAAAAGAGAGGTCCTAGAATAGACCCTTGAGGTACACCAACTAAGAGGGGAATGGCAGACAAGGAGGAACCATGTGAACAAACATTAAAAGAACGGTTCAAAAGATGAGCAAACCAAGACAGTACAGAGTCTCTAAAACCCAGGGAAGATAATTTGTCAAGGAGGAGAGAGTGTCCAACAGAATCAAAAGCTGTGGAAAGGTCAAGAAGAATAAGGACAGAATAGAGGCCTTTGGACTTTGTTAAAAATAAATCATTACAGACTTTGGTAAGAGGCATTTTGGTGGAATGTAAAGGATGAAAGCCAGACTGGAGTGGATCCAAGAGTGCAGGAGAGGTGAGAAATTCAAGGCAACGACGGAGGACAGCTCACTCAAGAAGTTTAGAAATGAAAGGAAAAAGTGAAATAGGATGAGAACTGGAAGGAGTTGAAAGGTCGAGAGAAAGCTTTTTGAGGACAGGAGTGATCACAGCACGCTTGAAGGTTGCAGTAGAGAATGAAAGATTAATGATATGAGATGGAGGGGTAACAGAGGAAGAGACGGAATTGAGGATAGGATCAGAATAGGTGGTGGGTTTGGAGGTTGAAAGAAGAAGGGAAGTTTCTTCATCCGAGATTATGGAAAAAGAAGAAAGGGCAGGGGAAAATGAAGGGAAAAGCTGATTATGGAGAGCAGGAAGGGAAGGCAAAGAAGAACTAGGAGGAAAAACTTAGCTAGGGTTTGAGCAGAGAGGGAAAGAGGGATTAGTGGCAGTGGAGGCATAAGACTGTGAATTAAGGGTAGAGAATAGACGACGGGGATTGGAGGCAAGACGGTCAATCATATGAATAAAATGGTTTTGCTTAGAAAGGACAAGGGCAGACTTGTGAGAGAGAAGCATGAATGTAAAGTGAAGGAAGTCAGAGAGGGAGTGTGAATCAGAGGTCGTGGTAATGCGGAGCCAGCCAGGAAGTCTGCACAGCCCATTGCCATTTTCTTTTACCATCCGCTTCCACTCATGCTCCCCATAGACTTCTGACCTTGAACCCCCGGCTTTCCAGGAATGCTACCTTTAGCTGTGTTTTGTAATAAAGAAAACTAAAGGTTGTGGCTGTTGCAGGATTCTGGTCTTTATCATTATAACATCTCAGACAGCCATGATAAAAACACCCATTAAATTCAAAAGCTGTTTCTACCCCATCGATCACTGCATAACTATGTGGAGAATAAGACCCCACCTTTTTTTCACCCCTTCAGAGCATGTGTGATCTCTATATTTTCTTTGGCCTCTACATACATCAGCCATTGGGGAGAGGTGTATGGCTATCTCTTTGTCCGCCTGTGATAGTTATCCCGTGGGATGAGTGCCACAGTCTTGGGTTCTAAAAACATTAATCTGAACATAGCCATACATACAGATGCAAATATTATGTACTGAAAAGGGTCTAAACAACTAGTTAGAATTTTTGATCCTTCATCCTTTCCTTCAACCACATCTTTCTCTTGTCATTTTCAGGATTTCAGCTCTGTAGAGAACACAGGCCTGTTGCAAAATAGACACATCCTGCTGGCAGTAATAAACCAACTCTTTTTGCAAATTAAAAGTTTTATGCTAACTGTCCTTGTATCATCGTAAAAATTCCTATTTTTCTTCAGGCAACATGTTTCTAACACCATGATGCTCAACATCTGGCCTAGGTCCCACATAATTTTTCAGAGTATTAAAAAAATGTCGGAAATATCCCTTGCAGCCTGTAAAACCCATGGCTTATGGAAGTTTGCTAAGTTTCATAGGGAGGAAATTTAGAGAGTCTATAAAAAGGATTGTCAAAGACTCAATGGTAATTTGTAAAAATGTGCCCCCTTGAACCAGCAGACCTACACTCATCTTTTCCTTCAACAGTTCTTTAAAAACAAAATATCCGTCATAACCTTTGGAATTATGAGCCATGAAGGTATAGCCTTTAATTTTTTTGTCACAAAAAATCTGTATAAAGGCAGAAATACATTCAAGGCCCTTGAATTCCCAGTTTCTTTCATTATTTAAGTCCATCGCATATATGTATTTAGGGACATGTCAGTCTGTTTCTTGCATACATTCGCAATCATAAAAAATATACGTTTCCGATGTTTCAAGTTTACCTATAAGGGTCATAAAACATAAGTGGCCGCCGTCTCCGGTTAAGGGTTCACAGCACAGCTTACACTGCCTATCCTTGCACTTATGTTTCTTATCCACATAAGACTCATATTTTTGGCACAGTGTCTTAGATAAACACTCCACTTCTTTTTTCAGTGCTAACTGCATGTATCTAAATACTCTTTAGAATGACAACACAGTGGGTATTTAGGGCATCTCTGTTGTACACCAGCATTGTTCATGCAAAGACGACACCATAATGTACAATTATGATCATGACTGTATGGTTTCTGGCAAAAACTACAGACGTTACGCTCGTCGTATAATTTTTTGACATCAGTTATACCATAGAAATGGTCATTATGTAACAACAAGGAAACAGTTTTGGGAACATGGATCAGTCTGATGTTTTAAAACAATCCCATGAGTTTGTGTAAAGCACAACTCGTATATTTATCTATAAATGCTGTTCAAATATTGCTATATCATTGAGCATGACTTTTTTATGTACCGATCACCTCAACTCATTATGCGGTTTTTTTACTGCCTTCTAATAGCTTGGCATCTGCCAGAGACATGAGTGCAGTGAGGCTACCTGCAAAATACAGAGACATGAGTGCAGTGAGGCTACCTGCAAAATACAGAGACATGCGTGCAGTGAGGCTACCTGCAAAATACAGGCTATGCTGTGTGCTATTCAAGTCTATTAAAAACGTCCTTTTCTTATGAATGATGAGCCCGATTTTCAGAAGGCGTTTACACGGTTTACAGCCCAGAAATCTGTGTAAATGCCTTAAATCCTTAAACAGTCAGTGCCGCTGAATATCCCCTTCTAACTCCCCTTTGCGCTCCACTGCTATGCGGTTAGTATCGGGGCATTCCAGGGTGGAGCGGAGGCGGAGACTGTTGCTAACCAGGCAGCGGCGATATTGCATGCTGACCAGTTAGTGACCTGCACCTAAAAGAAACGTGAGGAAAACCCTCACCTATCTTTAAGGCATAGGAGCTTACCAGGCAGCATGCAATATCGCTGCTGCCCGGCTAGCTACTGCAGCTTCTGGCATGTGCGGCAATCCCCGGGTATTCAATGCCGGGGCACATATGACCCCTGCATTGAATATCTGGGGTTAAGGGTCAGCAGACAGGGCTCCGTGCTATAGGGACGCATAGCCTGACCAACTCAATATCGGGCCCAATTTGGCTAAATGGTTTAGACTTTAAGACCCTATGGGCCCTGCCCCCCCCCCTTCCCGATTTTTTATTACAGGTACAACCACACAGAATATATCACAAATCTGGATTTCTCTATGACTCTGAGCAATCTGGTCTAAGAAATCAACATCCAGTGCTTCTAGGTTTGTTTGTTTTTTTAAATCTTTTTATTAATTTCACACATACAACATAACATAACCAACATTCCTTGACAACCATTCTACAAGGTAGAAAATACACAAGTCCAACCACCCCCCTCATACCCACTACCCCTCTACCCCCCTAGGTCTAGGTTTAACTTTCTAGAATAAAAGAAATTGTGAAAAAGAGATGAATGTAGATGCACCTGTACATAATCACCAGGTGAAACTCTGCTGCTAACCTCATCTCAAAAATATTGGATGACTTGTCAAATGGCATTTTGAGCCTCAGATAAAGAAGTTATCCAGTCTAAATTAAACTTGTCCATTAAATTTGTCCAATTTATGATCCTACCTTTTCACAAACTGGACATAGCTAACTGGTTCTGATTCTTCAGAGGGGTCTAATGCAACATTATTTGTCCTGTCCTCTGAAACACTGCTGTTATCAAATACAAGGCTTTCGTCATATTCTCCGTGTTCTGTACCGGGGTGCATAGATTCACTGTCTGAGAAGCTTTGCTGTATGTTCTTAACCTATTACACTTCTCTCTTGGATTCATGGTGGCTGACTGATTTCTAACATTTTCTCGGTCTTAAAAAGAAAACATAGGGAGGCTAATATTTTTTTTTCTTTAACAATAGTCTTAAAAACTAGGAGGGTGTAAAACCAGAATATTCACTATTTTGTTTATCTTTTGACTTTCGGTAAGGAACTGGCTGTTGGTTAGAATCTGTAGACTGAGTAACTTGTTTAATAACAGCTTCTTGGTCTAAAATAAAAAGAATAAGAATAAGACACATTTTAAAGCATACCTAATGAAAAATTAAAAAAAAAGACTTACTTTTTAACTTTCTCTGTTGCCTTCTTCTGGTAAGAGAGCTTATTTATAAAACCAGACTCTCGTGCCTGTTTTTAAAAAAAAAATCATAAAATCAGAGACAGAAACATTACATACCCAATATTTAAAAAAAAAAAAAAGATTCACTTCTACTTCCCATGTTGACGGCTGAAGAGACCTGATGTAACCTTCTTGCAGTCTATGGATACTGCGTGATCTTGTCTGCCATGGCCGACTGCTGTAGTGTACTGTGTATTTTATACCTATCCAACTCTCTACTAAATTCTTTCATGGGTTATCCATTCTCAGACTCTTTAAGTGAATTAGCCATCTAGAGCTCGTTCGTCCTCAAAATTTTATATTGTTTATTATTTTAACTTGGGGTGGACCACTTTTTTCCAGACAGTAAGTTGTAGGAGATAATTTATTAACTAGGAATTCCTAGCACACACCACACAAAGTTGCATGTTCAAAATGTTTTATTTGAAATAAGAAATGTTTTAGTCTTATGAATTGATTCATTTGAACATCATAGGCCCGATAGTCAAAAGGCATTTACATGGTTTAAAACCCAGTAAACCATGTAAATGCCTTAACTGGGGATATTCAACGGCACCTATATGGTTAGGGCCATTGAATATCCCCAGCTAAGACCCCTACGCACCCCGATGCTATCTGATCTGGGGCGGAGCAGAGGTGGAGAATGGTCTTAACCATGCGGCAGGGATATTGGTTGCTGCCTGATTAACAATTGGCACCTTAAAGGTAGGTGAGGAAAACCCTCACCTATTTTAAGGTGCTGATCGCTAAGCAGGCAGCAGCCAATATTGCTGCTGCATGGTTAGCTTTGGTGGCTACTAGCGTTGGCAGCAATCACCGGATATTCAATGCCATTGCCTCGACACTGAATATCCAGTTTGAAGGTCATCGGAGAGGGCTATGCGCCCATCTGTGCTTAGCCTTTCGACAGTCCGGGCAGTTCAATATCAGGCCCTACATATTTAGATTTATTTACATTTTATTTTTTCTTGCCTTCAACTGCATGTTCACATTCAGCTGATAGATCCTGAACACTTAAATATATTTATTAAAAAAGAAAGACATTTTGACAGCACTTCATGTTTTTTTTTAAGAACTACCAGTAATCTCTGTCACAGATTAAACCTTCCACAAGCTCTATCTGGCCTTTATCTCTCACAGAGCTAACCATACCTGGATTTCTACATGTATTAATATCTCTGATAAGATCAAGCAAAAATTAAAATTTTCATGACATAGGATCAGTGTTTCCGTTTTCTAAGCTACTATTGTGGCCACATTTACAATACATTCCAGACACAACCTGGCACAAGTTTTCCTGAGTTTCTGCTGTGCCCCCACCTCAAGCAATCATGATGCCTTTGGACTGGTGCTCTTCCCACACAACCATTTCATTATAATGCAGTATATCATAGCCCGTCTAACCAATTTAAATGTGCTTTTTCGTAAAGACTGTGCACTGGTGGGGTTTTGGAAAATCCTATGTCAGTCCACCAGCTAATATCACACACATCTTCAGGTCTTGATTTTCTGTTGTCCTTTTGGTTAACTACGACTCCAATCGCTTCCATTTGACATGGACAGAAAAAGCAGAAGTGGGATAGATTGATTGCTAGTATGTACACTGTGTCCTCTAGCTCTTGTGGAGGTGAAGCTCCATCACTTCCTTACAAAAAATGAAAAACAAAAACCCCAGTGTCAATGTGAAATTAATTACCTCTTTTATAACACCTTTTAAAATACATGGATACCACAAGCCTTGTAAAACCCCTGCGACAAAAATAAAAGGCCTCTTACCTCTTACCTTACCTTACAAAGGATATTATAATGCCTCTATATCGTTCCATGGTGAGACCGCACCTTGAATATTGTGTGCAATTCTGGTCGCCATATCTTAAAAAGGATATAGAGTTATTACAAAAGGTTCAGAGAAGAGCCACCAAAATGGTAAAGGGGATGGAAGGATACTCCTATGAAGAAAGGCTAAAAAGGTTAGGGCTCTTTAACCTGGAAAAGAGACGGCTGAGGGGAGATATGATAGAAGTCTATAAATTAATGAGCGGAGTGGAACGGGTAAATGTAGATCTGTAGCAGCAGCTAAGCATACAATAAATAAAACCAGGAGTCTTTTCAAGGATCCAAGCCAGTTTAATGTGCACAGGCTCAAGCAATAATCAAATTCAAAATGGCTGAGCAATGGTTTCTAGCAAAACAGCAACTTTTAGACTTCTTCTCCATTCTAGACATAGGCAAACTTTTCATTGGTCCCAGTAACCCCTCTCACCCATCTATTGGTCCCGGTACCATTACGTAGTTGTCCAATTAGGACTCTGGTCTGGGCTCAGCACCTGCTTACCCCCCTTCTAGTCCCAATTACAATGGTCAGTGTCTCTAACTTGTTACATCTCTCCTCCAAGGTCGCTCAGCTAGTTAAAACATATGGGAAGCAGGGCACTGTAACTTTTCTTTCAGCACAATTAATTAATTTCACAGAAGCATAGCACACCTTATCAGTACCAATTAAACTTGTTTTTCTCTACTTTCTAAGTTTCGATTCTGCTTAGCTATGTTCAGTTAAGCTGAGTTAAGTTTCAATTCTATGGTGTCATCATTCAGGGGGGGTTTTCATTCCTCTGGACCTAACTACAGGCTTCATTTACAGGTCAAGCTGCTTAGGCCTGTCTGTTTAGTTCAATTAGCATGGATCATAGGCCTTCGCCTACCACATTCCCCCCTTTGATTATTCTCACCCGCATGTTAATAAGGTGTGAGAATCAAATCACATAATACTAGGTAAAGGTATCACTCTGTGGTATAGGGTAGTAAGTTCACATAGCTAGTATCTTTGTAGCTGCCTTATGCTCTACGGTGTTAATAACTGAAGTTATCATTCGCAAGCAAAGTGGCAAGAAACAAGGGAGCAACAAGCAGATAGTCAAAGTCCATAGTTTGGCAAGAGTGGGAAAAAGAACTAAAAGAATTAGAAGGTTCAGGAGCATTTATGTCGGACCACCAAGATGTCTTCTTTGTTGTGCTGTTGTAAAACTTCTGATTTAGACAGTCCAGCTGTCCGATCTTCATAGCAAATTGTGGTCCGGTCCGAACAAAACACAAACTGTCAACAATGGGGTGGGCCAATACCCACTCACTAGTAGTATTATGTAAATCAGTCTGATTGTAGGGGATGGAGTAATTCAGTTCTTGCGTCTCCCAGGGCCACTGATCTCCCATCTTAGTTCCTCCACAAAAGAAACAGTCAGAAGTGTGGAGACTAGATGCTATTGCTCCAGCAAGTTCAAGAAACAAGTTCTGGGAGGCATGAGGAGTTGCAACGGTGGCTTGCATAGCCTTGTAGAAAGTCAAGATCTAGAACAACTTTTGGATCGGAGAGTATACCAATGCAAGTATAGGAAGAATGATAAAACAAGGTCTAAGTGACCTTCGGTCCAGTTCATGTTGTACTTATACAGGCTGCCCAGGGAGATAAGGCAAAAGCCATCTCAAAGCACCCCAAGGCTGCTGCCAGAATAAAGTAATAATAAGAATTCATAATGGGCATAGTCTCTGGAAAATTGGTGGAACTGTCGGATTTCACAACAGATAACAGATGTAGGGTTGATTGTAGATCCTCAAGCTTCTGCCGTACGTAGACCTACCAGCTTTGTGGCAGGAGTAGGGCTATAGATCCCAGAGTATCACTGTCCTCTGGGATGTCTCAATTTCTTACAATATCATAGCATAGTCTCTTAGGCTATTATTGCTTCCTTAGAGCAGTTCACTCTTCAGAAGATCAAAATAGTCTTTTCAGAGCATATAAACACAGTCTCTTAGAAGACTCAATTTCTTAACACAACACAGTCTATTTCTGATGACTGCAGCTTTCTCCAGATGCGAGGCTTATCTTCAGATAAACAGATAGTCTTGAAATAGTGCAGTTTCTGAGGGACCAATAAGCCTTAGGTCCGTGGCTGTTGTCGTAGGGTGAGGCGCAATGGAGTCTCAGGATGCTGTACAGTAGTCCAGTGATCAGGTTCAGAAGCAGTTGCTGGCTTTTACTCGACTATATTGGATCCAAGGTTTGAATTCTGCGACTTTTACTTTGACAAGATGACAACATAGGGTCCCTTCCAATGCAGGGCTAACGGTATCCTTCTTCACTCTTTGATCCACACCGAGACTCCAGGCTTGAAAGGATGCAGGGGTTCAGGCAAATTGATGGGTGATCGATTTTGTACCCAGGTATGAAGACTCTGCAAAACAGAACTTAAAACCAATAGTTCATGTCTGAAAATTTCAGATCCTATTTGTCTCACATCTCCTTTTATTTCCTATACAACAGGCAGGGATTGCCCATACAGAATCTCAAAAAGGGGAAACTCCTAAAGACTTAGCAGGGGCTAAGTATATCCTAAGAAGGGCTATGGGAAGAACCTGGGGCCACTTCAGGTAAACCTCTTGGCAAAGTTTGGACAACTGAGATTTCAGGGTTCTATTCATACATTCTACTTTTCCTAAATTCTGAGATCTATAGGCAGTATGTATCTGTTAATATCAATATCTTGGGGCTATACTTAATGGACTTGCTTCCTAAGGTTATCCACCCTCATTCTTTGTACAGGGCCCCATGTGCATGGAAGGTTGTAAGGGCATACTTGGAATCTGGGTACACATTTAGACAGAGCTCTTTTCCTATTGTTAGTGCTCTAGTGAGGGCTATCAGTTCAGCTTTCTGTGGTGAAGTTTCTGGGGCCAGGGCTGAGGACTCAACTACCAAATCAGGGGTCACCACTGCATATCTAGCACAACAATGTCTATTGATGATGAAACTGCCTTCAGCCACAAAGAAAGTCTGTTCAGGGTTCTCCAGAGGGACATCAGTCAAATCCAGGCGGCTTGAGAATACAGTGTCCATAATTTCTGAACAGTCATGATCAGGGGATCAAGACCAACTGATAACAACATAGCAGGATTGAAAGCTTGACTGACCCTTCAGTTGTATTTGGGGTTTTCACACAACATACTCTAATACTTCAACATTCATAGATTTGTTAGCTAGTAGTTTCCTTTGTATTTCATATTGGTTAGAACAGAGTGTGGTACAGTAACTTGAAGATTCTGTCTCAAAGGGATTTTTCTTTTAGTTTTTGCTTACTAGGAAGACTGTAGCTGTAACAGCTTCTCAAATAAGGTCCAAGAGATTGAGTCAACACTCCTAGAACATTTCCTTGTGACTCATGAACATAGAGACTGAAAGGTTTTCTGGACATCTGGTAGACCCAGAATTGGTGACAACATCAGAGTGTTTTTTTTTTCAAAGATCAAAAGGCTGCATCCTGTTCAAGTCCCCATTCCAATGCAGACTTTTCCATTCCTTTGATAGCTTGATACAACGGTTTTGCTAGCAGCGCAAAATTGGGGATCCATATACAACATACTCTGTGGCACCCAAGAAGGCTCTCACTTGCCTCCTGGTGGTTGGAGTAGGAATACTGCATACAGCTGCTTTGCGTTCTGGTAAGGGTCCCAGGCGTCGAATTCCATTGGACAACGGGAATCCTAGGTATTTAACTTGTTGGACATAATTGCACCTTGGCTCTTGAGACTTTGTATCCAGCCTCATTAAAAAGGTGCAAGAGTTCACTGGTGGCTTGTAGACATTCACTTTCTGAGTTGGTGGTTATAAGCAAGTTGTCCACATATTGCAGTAGAATTCTTTCTCCTGGAATTACTGGATAACTTGTCAAATCTTTTGCTGAGTGAGGCGAGTTCTTGAATCCTTGATGTAATCTTGTCCAGGTGCGTGGGCCCCGCCTTCCTGTAGTGGGGTCATGGGCTAAGCGTATGCAGAAAAACATTTTTTTTTAAATCCAGAATGGTGAAATGTGTGTAGCTTCAGCAGAAATCAGTCCTAAGAGTGTATAAGGATTTGGTACAACTGGATGTATAGTTCCAGCTGCATTATGCATTCTTTCTTAGATCCTGCACTGGGCGGTAATCACCTGTCCCAGGCTTCTTAACAGGAAGAAGGGGAGTGTTCCAAGGTGACTGACATTCCTTTGAAAAAGTCCATACTTCAATAGTTTCATTAAATGGCAGTGGATTCCTGCAATGGCTGGTCAGGGAAGAGGATACTGCTTCACATGCACTGGTTCCGCTTCTGGCTTGAGGATGACGATGACAGGGGCTATGTTCTTCGCTAGGCCAGGTGCATTATCTTCTGCCCATACTTCAGGTGGGGCTATAAGGTTGGCAGGTATACAGGAACTTGTTGACTTGACTGGAGGTGTGTTATAGAACCGCCACTCCTCTTCTCGGGGAACAGTCAGCACCATCAATCCAGCAGGTTTTGGGTTTACAGTCATTTGCATTTCTCCCTCTTCAGCAAAGGATATCTGTGCCTGAAGCTTTGCAAGCAGATCTCGGCCCCAAAAGTGGAATAAGGCACTCAGGCATATACAGGAACTGGTGCATTATTTTCTGTCCCCCTAGTTCACACATGCGGTTCTGCAGGAAAGGCTTTGCGGACTTAGCCCCAGTAGCTCTGATAATGGTGATGCATCTGGCCTAGTCTTTATCCATGCTGTAGCCCTCTTTAGCTGCCACTTACTCTATAGCTACTTCCTTCTCCTACTAGAACATTGTGCTTGGTTTATTGTTTTATGACTCTGCAATCAAGTACTCCCTCCTCCCCTCCTGGGGAGGAGTCAAGATACGGGCATTCACTTCTCTAATGTCCTTCTCCTCTGTAATGGGCGCACTCACACCCAGTTTTCACTTCCTCTGCTCCTTTGATTAGGAAAACCTCCTCCACATCATTCAACTAAAATATCAGCAAAAAGATCTGTTCTCTTTTTCCATCTTACAATTTTTACTTTCTCTGTCCCTCTTCAACAATCCACATACTTTTCTGATCAACTTTCATTTAACTATCATGCCCGCAAATTCATCCAGTTTTTTCTGTAATTTCTGTTCATTAGTTCAATCAAGTCCTAAAACTTCTCAGTGTATAATGCAGTTTTTTTTTCAGTTCTAAACAAGTCTGGTCAGCTGACTTTCACTTCTGGTCCAGAGGGGGTGCACATCCCCCTGCTGCGGAGGTGGCTGGCAAACTAGGGAATCTGCAGGGAGGAGTCCCGTCCCCCCCTTCTCCTGGGCTCTGTTTCTCCTAGCAACGCTCTATCCAGGAGGTTGTTTGTTTGTTTTTTTTAAATGATCTACTTCTCTGCTGTGGGCACATTAGTTCACGCCCACTGGGTGGGGGGTGGCATCATCGGTGGACTGGGCCCCATCCCCCCCTTAAGCACTCTGAATGGAGCTACTTACAGAGAGAGAAACTGATGGGACAGGATATCTAGAGATTCTGGGGCAAAATATGGTGAACAGCAGAAACCACTCCCTTTCACATAACATTCCTAATTGGGACAGAGACATTTTTATTACCATAATTTAAATACAGTTCTTAAAAATATAAAAAAAACTATTATTTTTGCAACATGTTATAACATCTATTCCAATAGAAAGAAATATGGCTCTTAATATGACGGGACATATCTGTTACATATGACTAGAATAAAAATACTTAGCAACTAGCTGCCAGCCGTAATCAGCATGTCTCTGCAAAAGAAATTATTATTTTTTTAGTTCAGAAAGCAAATATTCAAAAGACATTCCGGATATTTTTCATAAAGTACAGTACACCTTTCCCTTTTTTTTTTTAAAAAACAGAAAAACAGATGAATTTATCTTAAAAGCCAATATTGTAAAGGTCAGTGTAGCTAACTGATTTGTTCATTAGTAATTAGTACAGAGTTTAACAATTCAAAGTAATTACCTTAAATCGTACAGCTTGGGGAAGCATGCATTCAAATGACTTATACTTGTTCATAAAAAGGTTGGTGCAAACACTCCGCAAGATAAACTTTTTTTTTAAAACTTTGATTGAATGAATCCTTTATTTTAAATAAACGGGAGACCTCTCAACCGAGAGTTGCTGTCTCTTAAAGCACATTTTTTTCCTTCTCTGCAAGCTACACCCCTCTGCTCGCTGGGAAACAACTGAACTGTGCTCATAAAAAGAGACTTCTCATTCACACGCACAGAGAGATGCCAGAAAAAACAATTTAAATCAGTGTCAAGTCGTGATCTAATAATTACTTTGTAGATCAAAGGAAAAACAAAAACAGTTCTCTATCATTTCCTATTTAAACTATTACAGTGCTTACTGAAAATTTGAACATACAGCCGACAGAAATTCTTCTCACTTGGTCCGCAACCCGTAAGGGATTAATACAAACTTAACCCTTTTCAGGCTAAGCCCAAAAACTATCGGGACCCACAATCCTGACTAAACATTCTTATTAAATGATATATAAATGATATATAATACATAACCATAGCAGAAGGAACATTACTATTAAAAACATATTGAATAATACAGGTACAATTTTCCTGAAATAAGCACAAACTAACAGCATTGAGATTTAAGCCTGCACAGGGTTAGAAAGACACTGTACATTCTTTCCTTCAGACACGCCCCCTGTCAGTTTTTCACTGTGCAGTAGGAAAACGAACTGAACTGGGTGAGACCAGCTTTTTTATTTCTAAAGTGTCTCTAGGTGTTTTGTGTCTTCTTTCTGCTTTATTAATACAATTTCTTAATCAGTGAACTGTCACAAATTACTCAACAGAATAATCTCACATTTATAACAGAAGGGAAACTCGTGGTTTCAACAGAGAACAAAAAAAACAGATACACAGTAGGGCAGACAATACACATCAAACGGTTCACAATCATGCTAGCAACGTATCCCAAAATGCATTTCTTTCTATCTATTCTGACTAGTCTTATCCAATTTCCAAAATACAAAAAGACGGGAGTTTCGCCCTGCGAATACTTATGCGGGGGTACTCGGTCCGTCTTGGAGAGGTGATCAAGCTCTCTTACCAATTTCCTAGTTCCAAGTTCTCGAGATTACAAGTTACAAGTTTCAAATTCTTACCAAAGTTTCACAAGTTTCAAACTGCAGTTCTAACTCATCTGTCTAGACAGGTTTTCAAAACTATACTTACCGGATCCGGTCCCCGATACTTCACTAGCTTCTGAGTTGGATCCTGGACTGCCCCGGGTCGGAGGTGTTGGCCAGCTGGACCCAGTGCCTGCCAAGGCCAGGCAGAACCCCCTCCAATACAAGAGGATTGGTGGGCCCAGGGAAATTCTCCTGCGTCGGATTGGCATGGTTCCAACTGGACCAAAACTCAAGGCGAATTATGTGGATTTATTCACTTGAACACCATCCACCACTCGCACTTCCCGGCCAACACACTAAGAAATGTAGCAGCAGATAAGCATACAATAAATAAAACCAGGAGTCTTTTCAAGGATCCAAGCCAGTTTAATGTGCACAGGCTCAAGCAATAATCAAATTCAAAATGGCTGAGCAATGGTTTCTAGCAAAACAGCAACTTTTATAGACTTCTTCTCCATTCTAGACATAGGCAAACTTTTCATTGGTCCCGGTACCATTACGTAGTTGTCCAATTAGGACTCTGGTCTGGGCTCAGCACCTGCTTACCCCCCTTCTAGTCCCAATTACAATGGTCAGTGTCTCTAACTTGTTACATCTCTCCTCCAAGGTCGCTCAGCTAGTTAAAACATATGGGAAGCAGGGCACTGTAACTTTTCTTTCAGCACAATTAATTAATTTCACAGAAGCATAGCACACCTTATCAGTACCAATTAAACTTGTTTTTCTCTACTTTCTAAGTTTCGATTCTGCTTAGGTATGTTCAGTTAAGCTGAGTTAAGTTTCAATTCTATGGTGTCATCATTCAGGGGGGTTTTCATTCCTCTGGACCTAACTACAGGCTTCATTTACAGGTCAAGCTGCTTAGGCCTGTCTGTTTAGTTCAATTAGCATGGATCATAGGCCTTCGCCTACCACAGATCGATTGTTTACCTTATCAGAATATAGAAAGACTAGGGGACATGCAATGAAGCTACAGGGTAAACTATTTAAGACTAATAAGAGAAAATATTTTTTCACTCAACGTGTAATCAAACTCTGGAATTTGTTACCGGAGGATGTAGTAAAGGCTGTTAGTGTAGCTGGGTTTAAAAAAGGTTTGGACAAGTTCCTGGAGGAAAGGTCCATTAGCCATTATTAAGAAGGGACCCAGGATATCAATGCTTGAACCAATACAAGCATTGTGGAACCTGTGTCCCTTGGGGAAACTGCTAGGTAAATATGACCTAGATTGGCCACTGTTGGAAACAGAATACTGGGCTTGATGGACCTTGGTCTGACCCAGTATGGCATATCTTATGTTCTTATGTTCTCTGTGGTTCCTAGCTTTTCCAGTAAATAAGTTATTTCAGCATCCGCCACCACCTAATATAGTTCTCTGTCTGTTGGATCCACAGCGTTGTCATCTGGCAGGTCAAAGGTTGCATTTTCTATTTCAGTGTTCCACACAGGTTGCTGGATTAACACTGTGTGTTATCACCTTTTCTTTTCTACAGTCACATGAGCATGTTCAGACATGCCTCTTTCTTCTCAGCCAATCGCATGTTGCCATGTCATTTCCTTCAAGTTTCCTACAATCACCATGACAACGGGGCAGTGGTCACATGGACATGTTCAGACATGCCTCGTTTTTCTCAGTCAATTGCATGTTGCCATGTCATTTCCTTCAAGTTTCCTACAATCACCATGACAACGGGGCAGCGGTCACATGGACATGTTCAGACATGTCTCTTTCGCTGTATTGATTTTTTTTTTCTCAAAGCCATGAAAAAAAAAAGCTGAAGTGGGATTTGAACCCAAGTCTCTCTCTCTGTTTCTGGCTGGTTTACTTCTAACAATGAGGTTCTAATTAAATCAAACACACATCCACCCCAAGCTGAAAATCTGTTTCATATTTAATCTACCAAATGCTTTGTACCAGCACTACATTTTAAAAGTTTTATTTTCAGGCTGCATTCTTGTACTAAAGAATATACATTTTAAAAATCCAACACGTGCAGGTTCCTGTTGCTACTGTGACCCCCTCGGGGTTCCGCCGCTGGCCCGGGGCTCTGCTGGCGGCGGCCGACCGGGGCGTCGGCTGCCGATCACGGTAGCGGGCCGGTTGTTATTCCCCAAGAGCCGGACCACACATCCCCCCTAGTATTCACAGCAGGGCGCATAAAAGTCGGGGTTTGTACGGTTCTGACACATTGACATACAAATTTGTGTTACTTAAGGCACTCAAGTCGGTTGTGAAGTAAGGGAAAATGCATTTATTCAACATTAAAACTTTTATAAACAAAACATTTCCTATAAACTGTTTCTATACTCTAGCATTAGAATACAAAGTCCACCACAACAGTCTTTACTTAGCTGAATCCTTTTCTTCCTGGTTGGTGAGAGTTGAGGTCGGCGTGTTCAGCGCTTCTTCTTCTTTGTCCGGAGTTGGGGCCCTTGTAGAGAAGTTCCTAGGTCTTCTCCCTCACCTGACTTTAAGAAATTAAAGTAAGGAAAACCCTATCTATCCCGGTGTACATTGGTGAACTTGTGGGTTCTAACTACAAGTAAAACAAAAGATAATTTTGTTTCCCTGCTAATTCTTCTTTTGCTTTGTCTCTTGTCTATTTGCATTTATCTGGACACACTAAAACAGCTTGGTTCAGTGCTGGTTTCATACCTTTCTTTAGCACTTCTCTTATAAGCACTTCTCTTATAAGCACTTCTCTTATAAGCACTTTATCAGGTCAGAATCAGGGTCAGCATTAAGCTTTCTCACTTACAAGAATTATGTTACAAGACTTTACAAGACAAGCAACAACATTTAAACAACATCACTTCAGAATTCTCTGCTCTGCTCGGCTGGTTTTACTTATACAGAACCAGTTAAGAGTATCTCAACTTTAGGCAAATACTCATCTGCTTCAGTAAGTTTCCTTGCATCAATCTGCAATTGCATTCAGAAAGACTACAGAGCAAAACTTCTTTTTTTAAAATAATTAGCCAGATTCACTTAATCTGCATCCTTACAAGGTGGCTTAAACCTACAACTTATCTTTAAATTTCTTTCTGGAGAACAATATTATACCAGTGCTCCACTTTTCTACTTATCTCAGCCTCTCACTGGACAAATAGTAATAACAGCTTCTTCAAGCAAGGCTCTCTCATGTCTGTACTAGTGCTCCTATTCTACTTATCTCAGCCTTTCACTGGACAAGTAATAAAACAGCACCTTCCTCCAAGCAAGGCTCCCTGATGTCTGTACTAGTGCTCCTATTCTACTTATCTCAGCCTTTCACTGGACAAGTAATAAAACAGCACCTTCCTCCAAGCAAGGCTCTCTGATGACTGTACTAGTGCTCCTATTCTACTTATCTCAGCCTTTCACTGGACAAGTAATAAAACAGCACCTTCCTCCAAGCAAGGCTCCCTGATGTCTGTACTAGTGCTCCTATTCTACTTATCTCAGCCTTTCACTGGACAAGTAATAAAACAGCACCTTCCTCCAAGCAAGGCTCTCTGATGTCTGTTCAACAGAAAACTTATGGTTTCCTAGGAGACCAGGATTCTATTCAGTACAGATGACCGGCTCCAACCTATCATATGCTGTGTTCTGGGGATTCTACAAATTGTTTACCACTGGAATGTCCCCTGGATCTCCATTTTAAACTACTGTTTTTGTATTATTTTCTATGAGGATTCCCTATTTCTACTCTAAACTATATTAATATATTTTATTAACACCAAAACACTATCATTTCCTTAATCAGGGTCTCAATAGCTTCCTTACAGTGATTTTAAAATTTAAATTGAGACAAAGACAAATGTACTGTAGATTTCTCATAAATATAAAACAAAGTAATTTTCCAAACCTGTCCTAAGCTATTTCAAAAATTAGATTGTGCTTTGAGGTATGCTTCACGTCGAATGTAACTCACTAATCAATGTTGTTAGCCCTCCATAACACAAAGTTCATTTACTCTTACAAAATGTATTTTCTAAAACTTAAAACCCACTTACTTCTTTTATTTAAAACCCCAAATTTAATTAAAACCCAAATTTAAACCCTTCTAATAATTTTAACCCCTTCATTATCTAACCCTGCTAAATTAAATCCTTTAACAATAAATTTTCCCAATTTTAACCCCAGAATCAATGGTTTTAGACCCCTCTTACATGAAGCAGACCCTTTTCCTAAGCTTACAGGAGCTCTAAATCTCGCTGGGTCTCACAAATGTTTGGGTTGTTTGCTATCTAAACCCCTGGAACTCTTTCCTTGCTGAGCTAAAATCTAGGTCCCGGCTTCTTCCTTGGCCTGCTGAAACCCTTGCAGCCAATCAGAATCTTTCTCTATCTCCACCAATCAAAAGGTTCCTATCACAAACTAAAGAAGTAAATAGCACATTGCTCTAACAAGCTGCATCTTTTTAACCCTCTGGTTACACTCACCCTTGCTAAGTGAAATGTCGTCCCGACATTTGCAACATCTATTTTATTTTTTTAACAAACAAAAATAACTTAAACATTACAAATTCTGCTAAATAGGTAGGCTTTTGTCCTTTATTTGGCCTTTCAGAGCGTCTTAAGCATGGCACTTCACCTTTTTCCAATATTTCTATCTCAGGTTCTATGCATTCATTAGTGTGTACTAATATTGGATCAATTTCAGGGTTACCCTCAGGACTAGGTTCCAAAAACCACACAGTTTCTACGGGCTCTGGCGTCGCACAATTTTGCTCTGCAGCTTCTCCTGCTGCCACACTTGCTTCAGATACCTTTGCTTCAGATACATTTAAAACTTTACAGGCATTCCATAAGGGATTTGGCAATAATCTAATATTGTTCCGATGTACTACTTTACAATTCCCAAATTTGTCTTTAATTTTATACGTGCTTCCCCCTGGCTCAAACACATATAACACTTCATACGGTGAAATTTCCCATTTATCTTTGAGTTTGCGCTTTCCCCTACTCTTGTTGTTTCTAAGTAACACTCTATCCCCTTCAGAGATGAGTGCACCTCTGGAACAACGGTCGAAGCGTCGCTTCCTCACTGCTGCCCTTCGCGCAGACTCTTGTTGTGCCACAAGGAAGGTTTTACGGAGTCTCTGATGATGCTGTTCCACCCAATCATCAAGTTTTTCCGCACTGTTTTCCAAAGTCTTTGTTTGTAAATCATATGGCAATCTGGAATCTCTACCAAATAACAGGTAAAACGGTGAATATCCGGTCGAGCTATGTATGCTGCTGTTGTAAGCCAATACCAATTCCGGTACAAATTCAGCCCATCTTTTCTTTTTCTCAACTGTCAGGGTTCTCAGCATGTTCAACAAGGTGCGATTAAATCTCTCACATTGTGCATTACCTTGTGGGTGATAAGGAGTGGTATGACTTTTCCTCATATTATAAACATTGCAAAGTTCACGGATAGTAGCAGACTCAAAATTTCTACCTTGATCTGAGTGTATTTGCGCTGGACACCCATAATAATTTATCCAGTGATGCACTATTACTTTAGCCGTTGTCTGAGCCGTTTGATTCCTCGTAGGCACAGCCACTGCATATCGAGTAAACATGTCTGTTAACACTAGCACATGTTCCATCCCATTAGCACTAGCTTCTAAAGTTATATAGTCCATAGCCAAAATTTCCAGCGGGTAACTTGCTTGAAAGTCTTTATATTGAGCTCTCTCTTCAGGAAACAAATCTTTAGCAAAAATACACCGTGAACACTGTCTGATCCACATCTTTATATCTCGACTCATGTTTGCCCAATAATAGTCTTTTCGTATATTTTTTAGCGTAATTTCTTCATTTGGATGCCCCGCATTATCATGCTTCGCTTGGAAGGTTTCTTTGCGTAACTTTTCCGGAGTTATAAATTGCATGATTTCCATATTATCTCTGGGATCAATCAGTTTCCGATACCACAAACTTCTTTCGCAGTGTAATCGGCTTCGTTCTCTCCATAGCTTCTTTTGATTACAAGTCCAGCTGCGGATATCAATAGGGTCTTTTTCAAGATGGGACAGAACTTTTTGTAAGTCCGAATCTTCACTCTGACTCTGTTGTAACTCTAATCTGGAACAACATAGAATTTGTCTAGCACATATTACTTCACGAGGTATTATCGCATTTTCTGCATTAGGCCACAGCCTTTCTCTCACTTTTTTAATCTTAAGTAAGGAATTCTCAGATTTTATTTCTCTTTCCACTACTTCTTCCTGGGTAGGTGAATATCTGGATAGGGCATCTGCTACCAAGTTAGTTCGTCCAGGTTTATATTGAACCTCAAACTCTAATTCTGCAAGTTGAGCCAACCAAGTTAGTTCAGTAGCATGTATTCGTGCTATTATCTTGTCTTTGTTCGGTATAACCAATGTATTAGCTACACATAAGTCAGTGGGTAAAATAGCTGTTTCTGTGCTTGATACTACCACTGGCGTTGCTGCATATTCTCTCAACTTAGTACAGTTTCCTAGTAACAAAGTCTCAGACAGTGGAGGAAGTGTCACCTTTTTTCTTCCAATCAGCTTAACAAATCCAATTTTTTCGTTTTGTTATTCTGAACTTGTCTCCATATTTTGTAAATCTCTCCTCCCTTAAGCCAGCTATTGGACACTGCATTCCAATTCAGTTCTTGCAGTACGTTCATGCCCAAAATTCCGGGTGTCATGTTAACTTTTCTGTAGGCCATATCATCTTTTACTATGAGTACGCCACAATGCTTTATTTCTTGTCCAAGGCACGTCATATCCACTTCCACACATCCCACTATTGGAATGTTTACACCATTCACAGCGGATAACTTTATTAGACTTGCTTCTTGCATTTGGTTATTGTCCTTCAGATGTTGTTGGAAGTAGCTTTCTGCTAAAGTCGTTACTTCTGACCCAGTGTCTATACAACACCTTACTGGTACTCCAGCCATTGTAACTTCTATTATCGGACTTTTTCCAAATATTTTCCGGTTTTCATCCTCCTCTCCAAGGGAATTTACTCGCAGTGCTCGAATAGTAGATGGGGAGGGTAACTGGGTAAAATCTGCTCTCACTGGAGTCTGGACTGGAGGCATAACTTGTTTCCGTTGATTACTATCCAGATTAACTGGCACTGTACTACTCGTATTTATTCTAGCGTTAACTTTATTCTTGAGGTGTCAAGTACAGTATCCGATGAATCACCAGGAACATCAGTCTGAGTCACTCCTGGAGTCCTTACTCGCTCACTCCTACATTGTCTTGCCACATGTCCTGATTCAAAGCATCGATAACACACTAGATCTCCTCTCTCGTTTCTTAGTGGTGCCCTTCGTATTGGGTATCTTTCAACATATTCTGGCCGTCTCTGACCCACTGCCCTGTATGCAGTTCTCTCATAGTCAGATCCATACGACGGATTGTTACCATTCCAGATACGTCGTGAGTAATAACTTGATTCTTGTCGCTGTCTTTTCTCTTGAAGTAACTCAGTCATCATGTGTTTCAATTCATTAATTTCCGTTTTATAATTTGTTTCCACAGTAGCTCCTCTTACTGTAGCTTTATTACGACCTCTCGACAGAATTTTCACGTTTCCCTCTCTCCAATCACATGACACATCTTCTTCAGACCACTTAACAGCTTCTTGCAATAAGGATGCAAAAGTTATTTCTGGAACTCTCTCCAATCTTTTCTTCATTTCTCTTCGCAAACTTTCTTCTCTTATTCCTAATACAAATCTTTCCTTTAGTATCTTCTGAGGATACCTAAAACAATCAGGATCAATAGCTTCAATCCTACTTAACTTTTCTTGTAGCATATATGCATAAGTGCGCATATCTTCACCCAGTTCCTGCCTTCTGTCATAAAATTCCTTGATTCGTATACTCACAGGAACTTTATCACCATAAACGATTTTTAGTACATCAAACAAGTCTTCTACCGTATTTTGCGTATCCGGTGGAACAAAACGAGCTGTGTCTCTAGCTTGTCCAATTAAATGGTCTTTAACAATTTCTAGTTGATCTTCCGGAGGTATTCTGAGAACTTTTAGTGCTGCTTTTGTCCTTTCTATCCATTCTTCCACCGTATAATCTCCATGTTTCTTTGGCATACCTGCGAAATCAGGTATCTTTTTATCCCTGGGAATATACATGGCTGTCGGCATCCTAGGGCCTTCTATGAATCTTTCCAGAATCTGCCGTTCCCTCCGTTGCTCCTCCTGCATTCTCACTACAGCTTCTTCTCTCCTCCTCAATTCTTCCTCCTGCAACTCCATCCTGGTTTTATATGCTCGCCATTCATCTCTGAGCTCCGCAGCCCAGTCTTCCATGACGCTAATGCACTCAATCTCCTCCAGCCAACAGAAGTGTCACTTAGAAACAACAATATTGTATAGCCGCTGTATTACAACAAGAATCGTGGAATAACCCCTTAAATAACCGAAAAAAAATCCGGACCGTGACGCCAAACCGCGCCTCCTGGGACCCCGTGGGGTTTCCGCGGCTGGCCCTGGTATCTGCTTGCGGCGGCCGACCGGGGCGTCGGCTGCCGATCACGGTAGCGGGCCGGTTGTTATTCCCCAAGAGCCGGACCACACATCCCCCCTAGTATTCACAGCAGGGCGCATAAAAGTCGGGGTTTGTACGGTTCTGACACATTGACATACAAATTTGTGTAACTTAAGGCACTCAAGTCGGTTGTGAAGTAAGGGAAAATGCATTTATTCAACATTAAAACTTTTATAAACAAAACATTTCCTATAAACTGTTTCTATACTCTAGCATGAGAATACAAAGTCCACCACAACAGTCTTTACTTAGCTGAATCCTTTTCTTCCTGGTTGGTGAGAGTTGAGGTCGGCGTGTTCAGCGCTTCTTCTTCTTTGTCCGGAGTTGGGGCCCTTGTAGAGAAGTTCCTAGGTCTTCTCCCTCACCTGACTTTAAGAAATTAAAGTAAGGAAAACCCTATCTATCCCGGTGTACATTGGTGAACTTGTGGGTTCTAACTACAAGTAAAACAAAAGATAATTTTGTTTCCCTGCTAATTCTTCTTTTGCTTTGTCTCTTGTCTATTTGCATTTATCTGGACACACTAAAACAGCTTGGTTCAGTGCTGGTTTCATACCTTTCTTTAGCACTTCTCTTATAAGCACTTCTCTTATAAGCACTTCTCTTATAAGCACTTTATATCAGGTCAGAATCAGGGTCAGCATTAAGCTTTCTCACTTACAAGAATTATGTTACAAGACTTTACAAGACAAGCAACAACATTTAAACAACATCACTTCAGAATTCTCTGCTCTGCTCGGCTGGTTTTACTTATACAGAACCAGTTAAGAGTATCTCAACTTTAGGCAAATACTCATCTGCTTCAGTAAGTTTCCTTGCATCAATCTGCAATTGCATTCAGAAAGACTACAGAGCAAAACTTCTTTTTTTAAAATAATTAGCCAGATTCACTTAATCTGCATCCTTACAAGGTGGCTTAAACCTACAACTTATCTTTAAATTTCTTTCTGGAGAACAATATTATACCAGTGCTCCACTTTTCTACTTATCTCAGCTTCTCACTGGACAAATAGTAATAACAGCTTCTCCAAGCAAGGCTCCCTGATGTCTGTACTAGTGCTCCTATTCTACTTATCTCAGCCTTTCACTGGACAAGTAATAAAACAGCACCTTCCTCCAAGCAAGGCTCTCTGATGACTGTACTAGTGCTCCTATTCTACTTATCTCAGCCTTTCACTGGACAAGTAATAAAACAGCACCTTCCTCCAAGCAAGGCTCCCTGATGTCTGTACTAGTGCTCCTATTCTACTTATCTCAGCCTTTCACTGGACAAGTAATAAAACAGCACCTTCCTCCAAGCAAGGCTCTCTGATGTCTGTTCAACAGAAAACTTATGGTTTCCTAGGAGACCAGGATTCTATTCAGTACAGATGACCGGCTCCAACCTATCATATGCTGTGTTCTGGGGATTCTACAAATTGTTTACCACTGGAATGTCCCCTGGATCTCCATTTTAAACTACTGTTTTTGTATTATTTTCTATGAGGATTCCCTATTTCTACTCTAAACTATATTAATATATTTTATTAACACCAAAACACTATCATTTCCTTAATCAGGGTCTCAATAGCTTCCTTACAGTGATTTTAAAATTTAAATTGAGACAAAGACAAATGTACTGTAGATTTCTCATAAATATAAAACAAAGTAATTTTCCAAACCTGTCCTAAGCTATTTCAAAAATTAGATTGTGCTTTGAGGTATGCTTCACGTCGAATGTAACTCACTAATCAATGTTGTTAGCCCTCCATAACACAAAGTTCATTTACTCTTACAAAATGTATTTTCTAAAACTTAAAACCCCACTTACTAACTTATTTTATTTAAAACCCCAAATTTAATTAAAACCCAAATTTAAACCCTTCTAATAATTTTAACCCCTTCATTATCTAACCCTGCTAAATTAAATCCTTTAACAATAAATTTTCCCAATTTTAACCCCAGAATCAATGGTTTTAGACCCCTCTTACATGAAGCAGACCCTTTTCCTAAGCTTACAGGAGCTCTAAATCTAGCTGGGTCTCACAAATGTTTGGGTTGTTTGCTATCTAAACCCCTGGAACTCTTTCCTTGCTGAGCTAAAATCTAGGTCCCGGCTTCTTCCTTGGCCTGCTGAAACCCTTGCAGCCAATCAGAATCTTTCTCTATCTCCACCAATCAAAAGGTTCCTATCACAAACTAAAGAAGTAAATAGCACATTGCTCTAACAAGCTGCATCTTTTTAACCCTCTGGTTACACTACCAAAGGTTTATTTTTAACAATCAGCTCTAAATAGGTTGGAATACACATCTTTCATTAAAAGCAATGAGAAAAAGGCTCAGATGGAAAAAAAAAACATTTTTTTGTGCTCTGATTTATTATACTGTTTCTGGGTTCTAGGTAGGGTTGCCAACTGGCCGGTTTTCAGCCGGCCTGGCCGGTTTTTCTATGGCCAGGCCGGCTGCCGGCGCAGAGGCAAAAACGGCCCTTGAAAAGCCGGGTTTTTTGCTCTGGCCGCAAGATCGGGAGCGGCCAGAGCAAAAAAACCGGCTTTTCTCCCAACCTGGAGGGCTTCAGAGGGAGCCGGGGAAGCCCGCGTGAGGCCCCGGCTCCCTCCGTACAGCCGCCAGCATGAAGAGCCTTTTCCTTCACGCTGGCGGCTGTTCCTGTGAAGCCGCGATTGGTGGGAAAGGTTAAAGGCAATGCCCGTTAACCTTTCCCAGCAATAGCGACGTCACAGGAAAAGCCCACAGCGTGAAGGAAAAGGCTCTTCACGCTGGCGGCGGTACAGAGGGAGCCGGGGCCTCACGCGGGCTTCCCCGGCTCCCTCTAAAGCCTCAGAGAGCCGCGGTTTTGGGGGGGAGGCCAAGGACTGCCTGGGCTGTGATGGGGGGAGGGGACCTGGACTGGAAAAGGGCTAGGAGGGGGGAAGTTGACTGGAAATGGTTTGTGATTTGGGGGGGGGGGACCTGGACCGGAAAAGGGCTATTGGGGGGGGGGACTTGGACTGGAAATGGGCTATGGTGGAGGGAGGGGGAACTTGGACTGGAAATAGGCTGTGATTAGGGGGACTTGGACTGGAAATGGGTTCTGAAGGGGGGGGGACCTGGACTGGAAAAGAGATATGGGGGGGGGGCATTGGACTGGAAAGAAATGGGCTGTGATGGGGAGGGGGACCTGGACTGTAAAAGGGCTATGTGGGGGGGGGAATGGACTGGAAATGGGTGGGTTTTGATGGGGAGGGGGACCTGGACTGGAAAAGGGCTATGGGGGGGGGGGGACATGGACTGGAAATGGGTTGTGATGGGGAGGGGGACCTGGACTAGAAAAGGGCTATGGGGGGGGGACTTGGACTGGAAATGGGCTATGGTGGAGGGAGGGGGAACTTGGACTGGAAATAGGCTGTGATTAGGGGGGCTAGGACTGCAAAGGGACTGTGATGGTGGGGGGGGGCTAGGACTGCAAATGGGCTGTGATGGTGCGGGGGGACTCGGACTGCAAATGGGATGTGATGGGGGACTTGGACTGGAAATGGGCTGTGATGGGGGGGGCTAGGACTGGAAATGGTCTGTGATGTGAGGGCTAGCACTGGAAATGGGCTGATGAAGAGCTGGAATAGGACTGGAAATGGGCTGATGTGGGGCATGGGAGAATGGGATTAGAAGGGAGTGGATGCTGGGTGGGTCTAGAAACTATAAGGGAACTGATTTTGGGGGAGGACTAGAATAGATGGGGAATGAGAATGGAGAGGGGAAAAATATTTTGTGTGGAAGAAAAGTCTATGATGGGCTGGGTATTGGGAGAGTAAGAGGGGCTTGAGAATGGAAGGGTGAAATTTAAACGGATGATAAAGGAATAAGGAAAGAATTGGGGGAAAGAGCAAAAGGGAAACAATCAGTATGTTAAAGCAGAAATAGAGAGAGAATGGAAAACATCTAAAAGAGAAGAAAGGACAAATGGATAGCTCGCAGAAGACACGAAGAAACCAGAAGAAAGTGACTGGAGCAATTGCAACTGAAAATAAAACGCCCAAACAGAAGGTAGAAAAATACTTTTTATTTTGAATTTATTAGCTGGAATATGTCTGGTCTGGGAAGTGTGTATTGATAACATCTTTGCGTTTTTGTTTAGTGCAAGAGGAATTTACTTTTATAGTTTTATTTCTCCTGTGTTGTACTTTTCATGTTGGTTTTTGGGGGTTCCATGTTTAATTTTTATCTGACCACGGATGTTCGCCTACACGTATCCTCGGTAATTTTTGTGGGTGGGGCTGGGGGCGGGGCGGGGCAGGGGTGGGACTAGAGGCGGAGAATGGGTGGAGCATGGCGAGCCACAGGTGTCGGGTTTTTCTCTGTGAAAAAGTTGGTAACCCTAGTTCTAGGGCATTGCAGAAGTAGCTACTTGTATTTCCAGCATAAACCGGTAGCAGACCCTTGCATTTCCGAGATCAGAGACACCCTGCTTCCGGTGATGTCATCAAAAAGCAACAGGGTCCATTTCTGATGACATAGGCTGGGGTGTGGTTGGGGGTGGAAGGGAGCGTTCCTGGGGTGGGGTGTGGATATGACCTAACCCAGAAGTGAGCACTGATTGGTCGACATCATCCTTAGGGCGTGCATTCCTGGAGAAGGGGTGTAGGTAGGATTTGGACAGAGCTAACCCCATTCATTTTTATGGGAGAGGTGGGGTGGGGTGAGTGAGGCCTAACCCAGATGTGAATGCTGATTGGTTGACATCATCCTTATCTCACACATCAATCAGTCTGACGAATGCTGTATCCATTATATTGAGGTGGAATCTAACAGCATCTATATTCACCTGCCATATGTATCGTTCTCATGTGCTGCTGAGTTGATGTCAACTTCTGGTATTCCATCCTCTGAATTTTCTCGGCAACGTACGAATGGAAGTAGATGGCCAGGTTTTTCTTCTACACAGTAAGCCTACATCATCTGGTATTCCAAGATAGTCTCCCATCCAAAGACCAGCCATGCTTAGCTTCCAAGATCAAGCTCATTCAGTGTGGCATGGCCAAAGGCAACCACTGTCTGTATAGCTCAGTGGTTTAAGTTAGGACAGCCTTTTTTCTGGCCTAACTTTATGTGTGGATAGTGGCTGAGTATCCGCAAACTAAAGTAGGCAGAATGCCCATGATCTGCCTTCCCTCTGCGCTGGTACTCTCCAGGTAGTGCCAGGGTGGCCTGTAAGATTTTTCAATGGCACTATGTGCAGAGGGCGGATGGCAGTTCATGGCTAGAACACTTACCCCAACAGCAGCCGCTGCTGCTAGCTGGTCAAGTGCTTTTGAATATCGACCTGAACATGTCTAAGACAGAAAAGCAAAACGATTTTAAAAAATTGGTTGCTTTAAAGCTAGCAGATGGGTTAGACAGCAGCACTGGCTTATTAATTATGAATATGATCTGGCTTTTAGAATCGTATTTTAAATTTTTGTACATCACTGGCTTTTGAGTGTGTCGTGCACTAATAATTACTATTCTGAATCGATGGTGCGCGTGGCAATCTATATGTATTTTTGCATGATTAAACCATGCTCCTAACAAAATTGCCAATAATAATGAAATGCAGAAATATGAGTGCATGTCCATCCTCCCTAAATGTACTGCTGCTATGTGCATACAGCTGTCACTGTATCCGTTCTTTGTAGGTCCTTTTGGGTGTCTCTTTGGCACTCTGTTATTCTTGCTAGTGTAGTTCAATTTCCTGTGGAATTTTTTCTCCTTTTAGAAGATGCAGGAAATTAATACCCTTCAGCAAAAGATGTGCTATTTCAAGGATGTGCAAGCAGGCTTTTCTGAAAACGTATATTCTGGATTCAAACAATATAATCACTATGAGCAATTGTTATTTAAACTGCAGCACAGAAAAAAAGGTTATTACTTAAAGATGCAGAATTCCCCTAAGGAACATGGTAACAGCATGTCATAGGACACTGAACCTGTCCCCCACCACAGTCTTTTCCTCCACTTTCTTCAGCGTCCACTCCTGACCCACCCATTCCCTCCCCTAGTTCTAACCCACCTACTCTCTCCCATCCCTTTTTTCCTTCCAGATCTAACCATCCACTTCCTTTCTCCTCTTCTTCCCAGGATCAACTCCTCACGCTTTCCTTTTTTCCCCAGAACTGTTGCTCCTCACCCCAGCCTGGCCACCCATTCAAATTCCTTCCTCCCGGCCCTTATCCACCCACTTTCCTCCTCTGTCCGGGCTGTTGTTTCTTTCAAGCCTGTGCAGACCTGAAGTGATGGCGATGTAGCTTCCAGTTTCTTCAGACCACTATCACCACATCCTCTTCCTTCTGGCTCGTATAGTGAGAGCTGGTGCTGACACTACTGCCGCCTTCGACGCCGATCCTGCTTCTTTCTTCTATTCCATACGGATCCATGGTACAGCACCTTTAGCAGAGAATTCACTAAGGGGTGTGAATTTTTGTGCAGTAAGTTGGGGCATGACCAAAATGTTCCTGGCCGTTAACGCACAGATGAGTACCCTAACGCACGGTGCTATTAGTGCAGGCACATCCGTGGTAACAGCAACATTGGCAGTGCAAGATGTGCACCCCACAACCTCTCCCTGCCTTTCTACCCTGCCCATCCTGCTCTCTAAGGCGCACATGGCAGTTAGCACACGAAGCAGTGTGTGGCAATTGTTGTGCCCCCGCAGTTATGGTAACCATGGGCCTGAACAGGCAGTTATCACACATGCAAGTGTGTGTGAACTACTTTGTGCACTTTAATAAAAGGGCCCCTAATTCTGCAAGGAAAGAGAACACTGCATCAATTCTACATTGTGCCAGAGTACAGAATCCCTCCAGATGGAAAAGATAATACCAGGAACAGCAGCATCACCTGTTAATAATCAATAGTCATGTTGTACACGACTTACATAGCCCAATTCTCCCTTTCTGTCTTCAGATTTTCTGTTAAATAGTGCCCTAACAATATTTCACTATTATTTAGACTGTTAGGTTTTACTCTGAAGGAAAAACCTGTTGTGATCTCTGCTGAATACAGTGGCTTATAGATAAATGGATATGTTTATCCACTGTCTTAAGACTGCTATATCTGCAGCCAAGATAAACGGATGCCGAGTATCGCCGCTGTCTCGTTAACTTGCAGCCCTGCTCCTGAAACGACTTTGTTGCCATCTTCTTTATCCGATAACTTTGGGTCAGACTTGAGATGTGCAGCCCAAAGTTATCTTTTTGCCATCTCCAAGTATTCAAAGCGAAGGATTTATACACTTAATGGGGTAAGCTCTTTTGAATATCGACCTCACAGAACAAATGCTGCTCAGCCCAATGAGTTAGGAAAATCATACCAACACGGAGCATGTCGGGACTACTGAGGCATGGAATTACAAGAAAAAAAAGGACGAGACAATTCTCTCTGTATTCACTAGGAGCAGGATGGGGAAATACTGCAGTTCATACTTGTGATTCTCAGGGGAGCATTCTGGTGATTATTCTGGGATCAGGAACCTCCTCCCCCTTTGGAAGAGGGCTTGGATGTGCTCTATTTATATATACATTTATTAGCAATACTTATATATTTCTTTTCACTGGGTCAAAGTGGTGTACTCCATACATTTGTGCTTTTTGTGTTTTGCAAGTGCTCTTGCTTAGGAAGGTGTCGCTAACCATTTTTGGTTCATGTGCTAAACAGTATCCAATGCACAAGGAAGCATGGGAACAATGGTTCTGTTCAGCCAATATGTAGCTGTATTGCAAATTAGCATTTCCTGATATGCTAAACGGTTACACAGCATGGGAAAGGGCGCTTCAATTACTACCATGCTATTTACTGAGTCTACCCGCTCAGTATGTGGAATGAACTTCAAATTCCTTAGTGCACTGAACCACCCCCTACTTTAAGTCAGTATACGTGGAACCACTCCCCTACTTTCTTCCCTTTAAACTGATAGGTGTCCATTTCAAAAACCTGTGTGTCCTAATTTGCCCGAAGGTAAATAATACATTTTTGATAGACCAATCGCTTCAGCGTTAGTAAATAACAAAACCTCCTTCAGGTACATATAAAAAAGAATAGAGGGAGACAAATAGTGGGTCCGGGGAAAATTTAACAACCTTAAATTTCTTGATCGCAATAAATTCTCTAAATTCTCATCCTGTCTATGTAATAACGAAACATCTTGAGAGAGCTTAAAGGGCAAATCCAACTGTTCAGTTCTGCGTGCATCCGAGACTGCAGCAGCCGCTTCCAAGGTCGCCAAACGACTCTCATGATCTTTAAATTTAGAAGCAGACTCTTTAGAAAAATCGGAAACTTTTTGAAGAGAGACAGTTAAAGATGTCTCAATCCGGGCTACCACAGACCAGATATCTCACAGAGTTATATCAATAGGCGGAGAAGCATCTGAAGCAACCGACGCAAATGTAATAACCGATGGAATCGGAGGTGGTAAACTATCCGACAAAACATTTACCCTAAGAAAAGAATCTGGCAACAGGGGCAAACCGGCATCCTCAATACCCGTCTTCCCAGGCGATTTGGGGATTTCGGATATTAAAGAAGTTCCTTGACCGGGAGGAGTTGAACCCAGATCCTTCTGAGAGCAATCAAGTAGGGGGGTACTCACTGTTGACCTTTCCAAAGACACCATAGAGTCCATCTTCGAAGGCTCCCCCACCCGAACATGAGCATCCATGGGACCGGTAACTTTAACCGCTTTGGACTGAGCAGACGAAAGATTCTTCTGTTTCCTTTTCCCCATATCAAATTGCTCTGAAAATGCGCAGTTAATGCACCACAGTGCACCGAAGGGGCACCAAAGGGGCAGGGCCTAATGACGTCGCTATAATTTCTTTATGTAAATGTAAACTGTTCTATAAATAATAAATTTAAAAAAAAAAACCTGTGTGTCCTAAATTTAGGAAACCTTTCAGCCAATCTTAGGAGCTCACGTTCTCTGCCGATAATCCACTTAAATTTAGGAACCTAAAATGCAGGAGAGCAAATTTAGACTTGCAATCATTTGCCTAGATGATGAATCCTAGGTTAGGTGCACGATGCAAAAAATCTATAGTAACCACCTAACCTTTTTCCCCTACCCTAGCTCTGTTTCTGTACTTGCCACATTTTAGGAACCTAAACTTAGAAGCCTAGTAAAACAAGGCACATAAATTCAGTCTTCAACCCTTATCAGTTTTCAAAGGGCTGGTATAGGTTTCTAATCCCTTAAGTAGAGCTGCTAAAGCCTGAAACGTATTTATTTATGACAGTATTTGTTATACCATCTTTCAAAAAAATATATTTCATCAAAGCAGTTTATGTGGAGGCCAATTTGATAATGAATTTGCTAGCCGGCAAAGAATTCCAGAGGAAAGGAACAAGACCAGCAAAACAGGTTTTACATCAGTGTTTTTCAAATTTTTATCCTGTATAGCACTAGATGATGATGAAATCAAAAGAGGTTTCCAGCCTCCTTCCCCTCCCTCCCCTCATCTAAAGCAAGAAGGTAGCAGCAACAGTAGTGGCGGTAGTCAGCACAGGATCCCTTGTGTCAGCGTGCGCTTACAGACCCCAGTACTCAGCAAGGGTTCCCAGTCTAACAGGAAGCTTACCCAGGAAGTGGCAAGGGCCTGTGAATGTTCATTGGCTCACAGGCCTCATGCTAGCTGGTGACTGCTACTGCTTGGCACAGGTCACAGTGAAAGTCCAGAGAAAAGGGGAAATGGCCACGTTTCTGTGACCACATCTACTGATGATGTGATTTCATTTGGGGCCTCGGCCCAAGTTTGGGAACCACTGCTTTACACAGAGACTCCTTAGTGTGTTACCTCCTACCATGTCTGCCTCCAGTGTCATCATGGTGCCACCTCTAGGTTTAGAGTTCCTTTTAGGCAGCGACATCCTACAACATAAAAAACGAACTGGTATTTATCACAGTAATGATGACTTTTCAAAATACTGAAAGTGAAATCTGTTCCTTGTGGGGCAGTGTTCCCAGTCATATGCTCATTCTAAATAAACACTACAAACGCAACATTACAAATATTTGTCTGTCAGCCACCATCTGCTTCTGGAACAGTCTCATACCCAGCACCGGGAGCATATCTTTTGGCCAGAACATAACAACCTACCTCTCTCCAGCTGACATGAAAGAGTTTTTTCAGATGAGTGAATTCCCCAGTGAAATGCAATCTGATTAACTTTAGTATGAGATCATGAAAATTGCAGTATTTCAATTAACCTTTTACTCCTTGATCATGTTGCTGTCTGAATTGGGAATAGATCTTTTCTCGGTACGGTGTTTAACTACTAATGCGCGTAGGATTAATAAAGCCCTTTAACTTTTTATTTAAAAAAGAAATAAAGAAACCAACTTGACTTCATATTATAATGAAGCCCTAAAGAAACAGATGTTTAATAGTTTAGTATTCATTTTTAAAGAACACCCCTCTAAAAATATCCAATTGTTATTATATTTCATGATATAACCGTTAAATCTAATATCAAATGCATTAATCATTAACCAGAATAAGCATTGAGGAAGGCAAGAAAATATTTCAAGAAAGAGATTATAATCCATCAAAGATATTCCAAGGTCTAAAATATGGTTCTTAAGTATATCACCTAAAATAATTCTCACTAGGATATATCCAAATGAGGCATTTAATTAAAGCCCATTAGCTGGTTAACAGGTGATTTACCGCATGGCTACAGGCAGTCGGGATCTCTAACATGCAATGTGGCTCTTAACGTGACTTCACCTGACTCTTCCATAGGAGTTGTTACGTGAACCTGATGTAGTGGCGTGCACGTTTGAAAAACCTTTTGTGCATGAGCTGCTGGGGGATATATGGAACATGCCCGCAGAGCTAACGTGCAGCCTTTGCCAATTACACTTGTGAGATCAGCGCGTTAATGGTAAATCCTTAGCAGGCTTTAGTAAAAGGGGCCCTAAAACTTATCTAGTACCTTGGAATTTTCTTGAAGGACTATTGCCTCTCCTTTCAAAATAGTTCCCGTTTTGGTCATTTGATCACTGAAAGAAATTTCAATACACGGGGAGAAAAAAAAAAGCTGCAATATATTGGACCCAAGAATATGTATTCATAGTTTGAAATCAAAAACATCTTGCTGCAATGCCATATAGATTTCTTATGACTGATGTTGCCGGCATATACTTGTGAATGCTTCAATATTGAATTGTAATATATGCAGTGCTTATGCAACACAAAGCATCTGTGTTCCTGCTCTATGTTTTCCAAATCAATTACGCAACTTTAAAACGTTATACACCATTTGCATGTACAAATGCGTATTTCCACAGGAGAACCAGCATGCCCATGTAGATGGTCATTTTAGAAACACAGATTTCAAGAAATGTGTTCTGGTTCTGGTTGGGGCAGTCATTCTGTATGTTAGAACTACAATACAAGTATATCCCTGAAAATGTCACCATCAGTCTTTTGTACTTGCTTTGAATCACGTATTACTCTGGGCAAATATCATAGACCTAGAGTTTGGAGAGCTCAATGAGGGAGTTGTGCTCACCTCTCTGGTGTTGAAAACCATATCAAATTGCATAAAAATTAACTTT
This sequence comes from Ichthyophis bannanicus, assembly GCA_033557465.1. Taxonomy (NCBI): domain Eukaryota; kingdom Metazoa; phylum Chordata; class Amphibia; order Gymnophiona; family Ichthyophiidae; genus Ichthyophis; species Ichthyophis bannanicus. The sequence goes on from CM066044.1 coordinate 135,995,274, forward strand.
TGGGCAGTGTCTTCTATATTATTTCCCTGTGGATGTGTAAATTTCCAAAATCCACCAGTTGTGCATAGAAGGGGTCTATTTACTAGAATGTGGTAACCGTAATGCACTTACCATGTGGCATATGTCAAAATGCCATGATATAGGTGCAAAACCTGTGCGGTAAATGAAGGGGGATTGGCCAGCATTTGTCCTGCAGATACTGCACAGGGCAGTCACCCTCACTCTCTAGCCCCTCCCCAATCCTCAATGATTGCCGATCCCTCCCCCAAGCACTGACAATAACCAATCTCCCCAAGCCTCAATGACAGGTGATCTCACCCCCAACTCCCACAGCCAGCTCTGGTCCTTACATAATTCTGTACGTGCAGGGCCAAATTAAGCATGTTAGCTTCCCCCCTCCTCTGGGCTCCACTTTGTAACCATCTGTGTTTGTGTCAGATTACTGCCCTTAAAGGACTTAGAGCAGGGTCAAGTACCAGCATGGGTGTTCAGGCTGGGCTAGCAATGGATTGAGAAGCACAATGGAATCAAGAGTAGTAGGAAACATTAAGGAGTCAGATAGATAGAGGCCTAGATCTGGAACTCGTACAGAGTCAGAGTTGAAATGGATTCAGAGCTTGCACTCAAATAGAGAGAGGCAAGGGCCTGGAACTTGCAGACACCAAGAGCTTGGAACTGGAGTTAGCAGGCAGGTCACAAAACAGGTACAAGAACTGGAAGCAAACCACAACTGTGGGCCTAGAACTAGTCAATAAACAGGTAATGGATAAGCCTGGAGCACAGATATTTGGCAATAAGGACTCCACATACTAAAACTTGATAGCAAGTGGACTGGTTTGCCACTTGAATTTGGAATTTAATTACTTGCCTTTCCAAATCTGAGTTCAAGATAGTTATTTCTCTGTCCAACTGGACTTACAGTCTAAGTTGTACCTCAGATAAGGGATAATGAAGTGACTTTAAGGTTACAAGGAGGGTCAGTGGGAGCTGTAGGATTTGAACCCTAGTTCTCAAGCCAGCTGCTCTCATCACTAAGCAACTCCTCCACTCCACTGCTAACAGTTTTGTGTGTCTCAGCAACTCCTTTTATCTGAGCTTCCGCCAGTCTCTGGAGTCTATCTGGCAGAATCTTCTCTTCTATGGCCTTGGCTTTTGGGTCCCTAGATGTCTGAAAGATTTGGACTCCTATCTGCAACTCTGAGACTGATCTAAGTTCAAACTTCTTTTGGGGTCTTGTCCTGATATTTTTTTTTCTCCCCAGTTTTATTATACTACTTATGCCCCCTATCCACAGGAAAACCAGGAAGAGGAACTCAGGAAGTCCTTTGAGGCAACAGGACTGGCCAGCTACCATGGCCCTGAGGATCATACTCTCTAGTTGGGAACATTTAGGGGTCCTTTTACTAAGGTGCATTAGATTTTGTACTTAGTATGCTTTTAGCTCTATAACAGGCTTGCGTTAAGTGCAAACTGTCAGGGGCATGACCAGCCGTTAACACACAGACATATACCCTAAGATGTGGTGCAATTGCCACAGGTGCGGCTAACGATATTCATTGAAGCTGGCATATGGTGCTAATTGCAACATTGACAGTTAACACTAAGGGGTATGTTTACTAAACTGCGGTAATGTCATTCGCATTAGGTTCTGCGGTAAAGGTACAGATGCCCATATAAAGGCATGGGTGGTGCATTGTTACAGCAAGCTGTATCAGCTAACGCATGTTACAAACTAACGCGTGCTACAAGGCGCCTCATAAGGCACCTTACAAGGCACCTTGTATTGTAAGGTGCCGTATAAGTAAGGTGCCTTGTAAGGTGCCGTATAAGTAAGGGGCCTTATAAGGTGTCTTGTTAGGTGCCTCATAAGGCGCTTTGTAAGGTGCCCTGTACAGTAGGGCTCCTTAGGCTATGCGCCATATTAGGCACCCCTGAACAGGGCACCTTAGAGGGCACCCTGGGTTACAGAACTATAGGTTACGGTGGCCTAACAAGGTTATGGTGCCCTAGGTTAGTGTGGCCTAAGGACTGCAAGGTGCTGCAGGATGACATGCATGACCTGTGAGGAACAGAGACAGATGTAGCCCTAACACTAGATAGAGCATTCAGGAAAGGCAATGAACAGGTGAGTGAAGGAGGGAGAGCTGGGAGCCGCTGGACCTGCCATATCTGCGGGCATCCCATGTGGCTGCCGGTACTGATGACAAACATGGTGGGGGCAACTTTACCACAGCACAGGGTGTTGGCAATGTAAAGTACTGGAAAGACAGTTGGTGGCAGACGATGGGAATACGTGTCCCCCACAGGAGGCAGAGGTGGCAGGATAGTTACAATGATGGGTAGACAAAGGAGTGGTGGTGCCATGCAGATCAGGCACAGGCAAGGCAAGTATGAAGAGGCACAATGCAGGAAAGGGTAGCAGTGCAGGACATGGAGTGACAGCCTGCACAGGCAGACAGGACTCTACACAGCTGACAGACGCAGATAGACGGACCGAGGGAATGTTGGCAGTTGTTGCAAGGGTATTATGGGCTGGCAGCACAAATCTGCAAAAATATGACTGTTACAGGCATGCACACTATTTGAGTAGGCAGGCATGAGAAGAGGGAACAATGAGGAATTGAACCCATGAACAGTGCCAAGAATGGCATTGTATTAACCAGTAGGCTATACCTCTGTGGTGTATGTCACAGCAATGGCTGGGTACAGAAGGACTGCAGGTCACCGCACAAACTGTCTGCTCTGAGTGCCAGGATAGGGTAACCCCACCAATACCCATGATGTAATGCACATGCTGAATAGCTGTCTACAGCTGATCAGCAAATGGGGTCTGCACCTCTCTGGTACCTTAGCTTGGAAAGACGAACTGACAGTGCGTGATACTAGCACAGAGTAGCTACAGACCATGCCATTGTGCAGGTTCTGTGTTCTCCCTGAGGGATAGGATGAGTTCCAGCACTAGGTCCGCAGTACACGTGGTGCTAGAGATAGGCCCTACTGTACATCCCCATCACTGCCAGTGTGTGACAGGTGTTCTTTGCAGTGCAGCTGAAGGTAATTTGGTGTCCATCTGTATCCTGCAGTCACATGTGGCCCTCTGGGACCAGAAACCACCCAGATTAGTGTGTACCCTGTGTTAGGGTCTGGCTGACATGGGCACCTGCTATCAGGACAGAGGGGTTTCCAGACTTGCAAAGGGCTCACATCACCCTTTTTGTAGGTAAGGGAGAGGTGCCCCAGCCCCTGTGAAGCAACCTCCATCCTGCTGATATGTGACAGCCCTCCAGGATTGGTGGGCCAGAGCCATACCTGTGGCTGGGGCAATGGCAGACCAGCAGCAATGATGGGGGTAGTTGTGGAAAACCCCAACTACCTCACACCACTGTCTGCCAGTTACCAGCAGACATCACAGTCAGACTGCACCGTATAGGTGTTCCAACCATGCACAGTCTAACTGCAGACAGTCCACTAGATGGTATATAGCGCATGCTCACAGAGGAACTATGTGCACCAAGCAGGCATCTCAGTGACTGGGGCCCCAACACTGGGAACACAACAGGATCACTGGAGACAGATAATGTAGAGCGCTATGTGGGAACCTAGACATGCCATGGTCACTGCTCGGTCAGAGTGAGTGCCCTCCCAGCATGCCATGCTGTGGCCACCCTGTCCATGCAGGCGGTGGTCGGGCACTACAGTGTCCCAGCCATTGCCCCACACCCTGTGAAGATGCATCCTGGCCAATCCGCCCTGTCCGGGCCATACCCACAACACCTTGCTCCTCATTATGCACATATTCAGGCTAATGCTGGTAACAGTGGGACATTGTGGGCCCGGTGAGGTGGGGCAGCCACAAACAATGGATAGACATACACACACATACTCCTATTGCAGCATTGTGCATAGATAGGGGTGGCTGGCAACCTTACCTGCCACACTGGTCCTGATCACAGTGCCGACATTGCTAAACTGTGCAGGAGGTAGTAGTAGTGCACTGGTGATAACTGCAGCTCAATGCTGGGGCCAACAGCCTGACTCTCCATGAATCTTTGGATTGTGGAGCCTGTGTGAGTGGGTGTTTGTACCCCTGTTTGCCACTGCTTTGGACTTTGCATATGTTGCTGTTGTATCTGCATTGTAGGGTAAAACATAGGGACATGATCTGCAGGAACCACAGCTGGGGTTTGAACCTGTGACCCTCTGCTTTTCGACACACTGGCTGGGTGTACTGTACCACACTATTGCCACAGATACATGCTGGTCCCTGGGGCTACCTGTACTTTTCCTCAACCAGACCTTTTATGTTGCACTGCACACCACGTACTGGTACAGGGCATGGCCTAGGTCCACTGCAGGCAGGTGCCACTGCCCCCTCCAGCATGGGCACACCCCCCCTTGCCATGCTGACTTGGCCATATGCTGTCAGTGCTGGTAGTGCACAGTCCCAGGCCATCCACTGTGTGGGTAGGTGGTCGCCTAGGGAGCAGGGTCTGGGGCATGGGGCATACATGAGTATACTCACATCCCCCCCCCCACCGCCTACCAATAGTCTGTTCCTTCCGTTTGGGGGAGAGTTGGCTGGAGGGATGTCAGGTCAGTGCCCTGGCATCTGTTGGCTCGGGTGGACCAGGTAGATGTAGGTGGATTGTGTTTGGACTTTGTCAGCTGCTGTCATGATGATTTCTGGTTTCTATGTTCCTATGTGCCACCTAGGTGCCCGCCTAGTCCACCCTGTGCCCCTGATGCCCCCGCTACATGTCCCGCCTGCAGCCTCCTATGCCCCACTTGCACCATCGCCATAGTGGCCTTTCATACTTGAGCACTATGCTAGTGCTGGACATGGAGCACTACTATCACGTTTCTTGGGCTCCCTGTCTATGCTGTACATTGCTGACACTGAAATGGTTTCTCTCTCCTGCAAATGTGCATCTAACGGCAGGTTTTCATTCGCGGTAGGATTCAGCCCTTCAGTTCAGCGCATTAGTGTGCAGGGAGCCTCTCCCCGCCAACTCCCCACCCATTGACCCCTTCCCCCCACCCTCTCTCCACCCTCTGTGGTGTTTACCGCGGCCGGGGACATTAACAATCGTTAAGTAATGTTAACGAGCGTTAACGTTACATAACGCGCGGTCTGTAACATTACTGCAGTTTAGTAAACATGCCCCAAATTAAATGAAATGTGCTCTCTACTCCTAAGCCTCCCATTCCCTTTCCCGAATGCGTGATTTGCAGTTAGCATGGGAACCAGAGTGCGGTATCTGTCTTGCCCACCCTACTACTACTAATCATTTCTATAGCCCTACAAGGGTAACGTTCTCCGAAATGCTTCCCGTTCCACGTGCAGGACCCAAAAGGCAGGCAGAGCTCCAGAGTCTCAATGCGTGGATGAGACAATGGTGCAGAGATGAGGGGTTTGGATTTGTTAGGAACTGGGGTACATTTTGGGGAAAGGAGGTGCTCTTCCGAAGGGATGGGCTTCACCTTAACCGGGATGGAACCAGGCTGCTGGCATTAACCTTTAAAAAGGAGATAGAGCAGCTTTTAAACTAGATAATAGGGGAAAGCCGACAGTCGCCCAAGAGCAGATGGTTCGGAAGAATGTATCCTTGAAGGATACTACCAAAAGCAGAGAGGTTCCAAAAAAGAGTAAAGTAGCCCAAATGCCCTCAAGTATGGAGCAGACAGAGCTTAAAGATCCCAAATTACCCATGTCTACCAATAGCCAAATTAATATGAATAAAATACAGTCTCTAAAATGCTTGTATGCAAATGCTAGAAGTCTAAAAAATAAGATGGGAGAGTTAGAACATATAGCACTAAATGAGAGTTTAGATGTGATTGGAATATCAGAGACATGGTGGAAGGAGGACAACCAGTGGGACACTGTGATACCTGGGTACAAACTATATCATAATGATAGAGCTGATCAAATTGGTGGAGGGGTTGCGCTCTATGTTAGAGAGGGCATTGAGTCAGAAAGGATTAAAGTTTTGCAGGAAACAAAATTTGCTGTAGAATCTCTATGGATTGAAATTCCATGTAAAAAGGGGAAGGCGATGGCAGTGGGGGTGTACTATCGACCGCCTGGCCAGAATGAACAAATGGATGATGAAATGCTCAAAGAAATCAAGGAAGCTAACAGACGTTACAGCATAGTAATAATAATGGGTGATTTCAATTACCCCAGTATCGACTGGGTCAGTGTCACGGCAGTACATGCTAGGGAGATAAAGTTCCTAGATGAGATAAATGACTGCTTCTTGGAGCAGCTGGTCCATGAACTGACGAGAGGGGAAGCCATATTAGACCTAGTCCTTAGTGGAACACCAGGTCTAGTGCAAGAGATATTTATTTTATTTTATTTATTTATTTACATTCTCTTATATACCGCGCTATTCTGCATCAGTGCGGTTTACATTGAACAAACTGAAATTACATTGAACAGGGCATTATAACTTGGAGATAACTATTTTACAGGGAACATGGGCTATGGAGGGTTAAGTGGCTTGCCCAAGACCACAAGGAGCACCTGTGGGACTAGAAACCCCAGTCCTTCCAGCCCAAGGTTGCTGTCCTCTAGTGGGATTTGAACCCCCGACCTTCCGGCCTGAAGTACCTTGCCCCAACCACTAGGCCACTCCTATAAGGGTGTTGGGGCCACTTGGCAATAGTGATCATAGCATAATCGCCTTTGATTTAATTAGTGGAGGAGGGATAGTAAGGAAATCCATTGTACTACCTTTTAACTTTCGAAAGGGAGACTATGATAAAAAGCGGAAAATAGTTCAGAAAAAACTAAAAGGAGCAGTTGCAAAGGTTAAAGACTTACATCAAGCTTGGGTGTTGTTGAAAAATACTATCTTGGAAGCCCAGACCAGCTGTATTCCACGCTTTAAGAAAAGTGGAAGGAAGTCCAAAAAACTGCCAGCATGGTTTAAAGGTGAGGTCAGAGAGGCTGTTGTTGCCAAGAAAGCATCTTTCAGGAAATGGAAAAAAGAGCCAAACGATGAAACCTGGAAACAGCACAAGCACTGGCAGGTCAAATGCAAGGCATTGATAAAGAAAGCAAAGAGAGAATTTGAGAAGAAGCTTGCTGCGGAAGCAAAAACGCAAAATAAAGATTTTTTCAAGTGCATTTGTAGCAAAAAACCTGTGAGAGAGTCAGTTGGACCATTAGATGATAGAGGAGTTAAAGGGGCACTAAGAGGCGACAAGGCGATAGCGGAGAGACTGAAAGAATTCTTTGCTTCGGTCTTTACCGAGGAAGATGTAGGCAAGTTACCCATGACTGAAGTGCTATTTAAAGGTGCGGAAAAATTGAAGGAAATATCGATACATCGGGAAGATGTATTACAACTATTAGATAAATTGAAGAGTAGCAAATCACCTGGGCTGGATGATATACATCCAAGGGTGTTGAAAGAACTAAAATATGAGATTGCAGACCTGCTATTAGTAATCTGTGAACTATCATTAAAATCATCTCTAATACCTGAAGATTGGTGGATCGCCAATGTAACACCAATTTTTAAAAAGGGTTCGAGGGGTGATCCAGGAAACTACAGACCGGTGAGCCTCACGTCAGTACCGGGAAAAATGGTAGAAACCGTCATAAAGAATAATATTACTCAGCATGTAGATAGTCATGGCCTAATGGGAGACAGCCAACATGGCTTTAGACAAGGAAGATCTTGTTTTAGTAGTCTGTTATGTTTTTTTGAAAGTGTAAATAAACAGGTGGACAAAGGTGAGTTTGTTGATATAGTGTATCTGGACTTTCAGAGAGCCTTTGACAAGGTCCCTCATCAGAGACATTTGGCAAAACTAAATAGTCATGGGATAGGAGGCAGTGTACTACTGTGGATCAGGAACTGGCTAAAAGATAGAAAGCAGAGGGTTGGGCTAAATGGCCAATTTTCCCAATGGAGAAAGGTACCTCAGGGATCTGTGCTGGGTCCGCTGCTTTTTGACATATTCATAAACGACCTGGAAAGTGGAATAACGAGTGAGGTTATCAAATCTGCAGATGACACAAAACTATTTAAAGTTGTTAAAACCCAAGAGGATTGTGGAAAATTGCAAGAGGATCTTGATAAATTGGAAGACTGGGCATCAAAATGGCAGATGAAATTTAATGTGGACAAGTGCAAAGTTATGCACCTAGGGAAGAACAACCCAAACTATGGTTACACGATGCAAGGTTCCACATTAGGAACCACCACCCAGGAAAAAGATTTAGGCGTCATTGTGGATAACATGTTAAAACCCTGAGCCCAGTGTGCAGCGGCAGCCAAGAGAGCAAACAGAATGCTAGGTATCATAAGGAAAGGAATGGAAAATAAAACAAAAGATATTATAATGCCTCTATACCGTTCCATGGTGAGACCGCACATTGAATATTGTGTGCCGTATCTTTAAAAGGATATAGCATTATTAGAAAAGGTTCAGAGAAGAGCCACCAAAATGGTAAAGGGGATGGAAGGATACTCCTATGAAGAAAGGCTAAAAAGGTTAGGGCTCTTTAACCTGGAAAAGAGACGGCTGAGGGGAGATATGATAGAAGTCTATAAATTAATGAACGGAGTGGAACGGGTAAACGTAGATTGACTGTTTACGTTATCAGAATATAGGAAGACTAGGGGACATGCAATGAAGCTACAGGGTAAACGATTTAAGACTAATAAAAGAAAATATTTTTTCACTCAACGTGTAATCAAACTCTGGAATTTGTTACCGGAGGACGTAGTAAAGGCTGTTAGTGTAGCTGGGTTTAAAAAAGGTTTGGACAAGTTCCTGGAGGAAAGGTCCATAAACCATTATTAAGTAGGGACCCAGGATATCAATGCTTGACCTAGTACAAGCACTGCAGAACCTGTGTCTTTTGGGGAAACTGCTAGGTACGTATGACCTAGATTGGCCACTGTTGGAAACAGGATACTGGGCTTCATGGACCTTGGTCTGACCCAGTATGGCTTATCTTATCTTATCTTAAGGCATACACAGCACTGTACAGAGACACGTAAGAGATTGTCCCTGATCTAAGAGCTTATAGTCTAATCCATTACTGCGGGCTCTTGCTCACAGAAAATGTGCATGCTTAGCATTCTTTAGTAAAAGTCCCTCACACCAGGCTTTCTTTTTCTATATAACAAAAATATTTTTTTTACAATGACCCCAGCCACCAGCTTTATTTTCTGAAACTAATCAAACGAAAGCTTCAGGGATGGGTGATAACACTTTCCTTTCATGCTGTTATCTTTTAGCTGCCTTATGTGGAACCATTAATAGCAAAAGAAATACTGCAGTCTCACACACATTTGCTCCAATTACAAATGGAGTATAGATAAATATAACCAGACAGACGTGCAAAGTTGCATATCAGTTGAAAGCATCCCTATAACTACAAAAAAACCCCACACATGGCTTGTCTAGATGGACAGGAAAGAAAAATGCCCAATTGCAATTTGAATATTTTATTGCAAAATATCACAAAACTCCTTTGGGGTTAAATATCTCATGATGCCTCTGGCCAAGATCATTTAATGGTTTTAATCCAAGTAAATGAAGTCATCTGAAGTTCCGGAACTTTTATGGGCCCATTGTCCTTCAGTTCTTTCAGGACGTCTGCAGCTCCTGAGACAATTGGCTGAGATTATTATGAGATATATTGAAAAACACCCTCCTGGTAAAAAAAAAGTCTGACAGAAAAAGATTTAAAATCCTTTTCGGAGAACTAGCAGCAGATAAACACTGTGTGATATAAAAGTTGTGAAAAGAAATTACTTTTATATCTATAGGCAAACTGTATGCTTGGAAGCGAAATTAAATCATGATTCATCCTGACACTTGTGTAGAGAGCCATATTGTCAGAATTTGATAGGCAGAGGCATAGACCATGATAAACCCTTTGGAAAAAGAAGATTTGCGCTGTTTTATTTTTTAAACTACATGAGAATTAGAATGTGTGCTTGTTTTAGTAGATAAAATAGTTGACAAATGCCAGTGGCCTGTTGATGCAAGGTTATTAGATGCCCCAGGCAAACCTCCAGCCTGAAGCCCCCCCCCCCCATATCTTTCATGTCCCTAGGACCCTACTGAGACTTTTATAATTAACTTCAATCATGAATATCCCATCACCTGTCTAAGAATGATCCTGTAAAAATGCACAGATGGACATCACAATTTTAAATATTAAATCTGAGTTTTATGTACATACCTAATGAGGACAATTTACAAAAGCCATTTACCCAGGTAAATTGGTATTTATCCAGGTAAACAGGCTATTTGAAAATTACCCACCTTCCCTGTGCGTAAAATTATGTGCTGATGGTTCTTTGAGTTGTCTGACTGTCAGGGTTTATTGTTTTGCTTTCATGCCAACTGCTCTTTGCACCCCCTGCCCTAGGCAACTACCTAGTTTGCCTGCTGGTCAAGCTGGTCGTGCCTAAAAGCCCACTTTCCTTCTCATTTTCATATACTTGGAAGGACAGAGAGCTTTGTGCAGATCATTCTTTTGCAGTGTCCTAAATGACCTAGATAACTGAGCTATTAAGAAACTGAGCATCTAACATTCTGAAATCATTTCATAAATTGTTTTATGTATTTTATTTTTTCTTTGAAAGAAAAGTTAGACTTATTTCCCTATAGGTATTTGCATTCTTACTCACAGGGATACTATGCTGTGAAAGCTCCGTTTTCAGGACCTTCTAAGCCTGTTATGGTGAATTTCAAATTATAAGAAGGAAAGATCATGGAGGATGAGCTCCAAAAACACACTAAGAGGGTAGAATAACCAGTGCTTACTGAAACATGCACAGTATGTCCCCATGCAGTCAGTGAGCAGCCGTTTGCCACAATCACCGCACCGGCAGTTATCACCATCCAATGAGGTGGCAGTTAGTGCACCCATGCTAACTCCATAGTAATGGTGAGCATGCACTAAGGACACTCACGCTCACAGCAATGCACAGTCACCACCCCACTTTGCCCCTAACCCCACCCAGTCCCCAACTCATCCCCTGCTAGGGACGTTTAGCATGACCACATTTTATACAGCAGACTTGGTGTGGAGTGGCGGAGTAGCTAATGGTTAGAGCACTGGCTTAGTAACCAAGAGACCAGGGTTCGATTCCCATTGGCACTCCTTGTGGTCTGGGGCAGGTCACTAATCCCTCTATTGCCTCAGAAGAAAGGCCTGGCAATCTACTTCCAGTCACACTGCCAAGAAACCCCAGGAGCTGCTGGGTCACCAGGAATCAGTATTGACTCGAAGGCACACATTGGCGTGCAGTAAACCCTGTGCTAGCCTTTAGCATGGTTTAGTAAACATGCTTCTAAATGTGCAGCTAAATATCTGGCTAAATCTAACGAGGCAAAATTTGACCCTCATTGCCTCAACCTCCTCTCCTACTGACCAGGATTAAAAAGCAGCATACAGAGATTCCCTGTCCATTGCACTCCTTCCTCTGAGCTGTAAGAAATATTCTATCTGCTTCCCTCTCCCCTACACGTATCCAAATCCTCCTACTGCAATCTCCCTTTCTTAAATATAACCCTCAACCCTTGTGACTGCTATGATCTTGAAAAAGATTTCCCTCCAGGCATAGGGTAGGAAATATCATCTGAGTTCAGGGGTTCATACGACCTTAGAGCAAGCAGAGAAAATTAGAAAATTTGCAACAGTAGGTAGCTTTAAAGTACCAAGTTCTTTACACACAGGTCCATACAGTAAATCTTTTTGCACTTGGCTCAGACCTGTCTCCTTTAGAGAGTCTGTCACTCTTGGCTTAGGATGCAGTTTTAATCATCTCATCTCCCTGGTCTCTATCCAAAGACAGCTGTAGCTTTTTGTTCATGCCCTGCCCAACAGTTCTAAGCTTCAGTTCAGGGTCATGTATAATCTGTAGATAAAACCCAGAGGTATACTTAGCTTCATAGACTTGTTCTGCCAGAGCCAGGCTAATCAGTCTTACGACTGTGCATTTTTGTTTTGTTTCATAAAGTTTAGTTTCATTTAACACACACTAGACAATGGATACTATTACAAAATAGCATGTGCTATATTTAAAATTATTTCCTTTTGTGCCATCAAATCAATGCTGACAACTGGCGACCCAGCTGCCTCTGGGTTTTCTTGGCAAGGTATGATGGAAGTAGATTGCCAGGTCTTTTCTACTGAGGTAATGGAGGGTAAAGTGACTTGCCCAAGGTCACAAGGAGTGCCAGTGGGAACTGAACCCTTGATCTGGGTACTAGGCAGTTGCTCTAACCACTAGGCTACTCCTCCATGCTGTTATTAAATAGCACATACTAATTTATTTATTTAAATATGTAACCAGTTTTCTATACCACCTTATCCTTCAATCAAAGCGGTTTGTAGTATGTAATCACTACAAACAGGTACTGGATACATTCCACTCCTCTCTAATATGAAACAGAGCTTGCTAAAATAAAATGAAACAAACAGAAATAGGCAACTCGCCAAGAACTCGCCGCTATTGAAGACTATCGGATGGCAAGCAGATACAGTATCCCTCATACTATCAGGGACTTTGCCTTCTTAAAAGGCAGGCCAACATGCTGAAAGGAGATGGTGCCTCAGGAAATCTATCCCTCTATAATGAGGCAGTGTGCTCAGCTCAAAGGGATTTCTCCTCTAGATTGATCCGTTCCCATGAGAATTGTCCTAAACAGCTTTATTGCATTTTCAGTAACTCTCTGATCTGATATCGCACTAGTGGCTCAGCAACTTCTCCCTAGGCTCCCAATGACTTTGGTTCCTATTTTCAAGCAAGGTTGCTGATATTGGAAAGGAATTTCTCTCATTATCAGGCCCTGAGAAATTTCTCCCCTTCTGTCGGTTCATCCCGGTTCCTAATCTCGCAAATTCCTGCACACTTTCAACCCCCCCCCCCCCTCTTCTATCCCTGGGCTTGAGAAAGTTCTGTCCTCTATAAAACTTTACATCTCGTTTACTGATACCAGACTTGGTCTGCTCCCTTTCTTCCATCAGATGCTCGTTACTAGTCTTGTCCTCGATTCCCCAGGTCCCTTTCCTATCTGAATGCAGGCATTGTTTCCTTTTCCAAGCAGTGTTTACATTTTTGATTGTAAACCACTCTGGTACTTGCATGTGGGCGGTATATTAAGTTTTGAATAAAGATAAAAAAAGATAACATAACAATCCAGCTTCTTCTGAAAAAGGTCATTGAACTCTCCCATCTACGGTTAAATCTCCCACTTATCTCCAAAATATCTGAAAAAGCAGTCAGAGCAATTCCTTTATTTCCTGGGCAAAACTCAGGTCCTCTACCGTAGACAGTCGGCTTTTTCCTTGGATATAGCTGGTGGCAATGGCCAGTGAATCAGCACACATTTAGACGTGGGAAAAAGTGCTATTGCTCTGTTAGATCTTCAGTCTGGCAGATCGTGACTTGTTCATTTGTCAGCTTACAGAATCAGTTCTCAGCAGTATGCGGTAACCTGTAACACCTCTTCCTTATGAGCTGTCCCTCAAGGCACTTGTCCTTGCTTTCTCTTCACTCTATACCCCTTGATGACAATCATCTGAAGTCTCGGTTTTAACTGTTTTTTTCTATGCTGAGAATATAGAACTCATAGCATAATTTGACTTTGCCTTCCTAATAAGAGGGGAGACTGTAATATCAAGTAGTAGTATATTGAGGCAGACCCACAACTGGAAATTAGAGTAATCTGTGCTTATTTTCAGGTCTCAAATTTGTAAGAAATCATATTGGGGGCTTCTGTGACTACCAAATTGATGTATCCATCAACATGATTTCTCACCAGAATGAGACTGTGAAAATGTCATGGTCTGATGGTACTTTACTAGCGCTAAAACTTATAAACTTGTATTCTGTTTCCCTTCAGATTAAATGGACTATAATAGAGAAATCTTGCAGCTGATATTGAAAAGCCGTTCGTTGTTCTATTAATTAAATTCAAATAACAATTCTAACAGTGAGTAATTTATTGGCGTAATAGAACACCTGCAGTAACTTGTTAACTTAAAGTAGTTTTAAACCTTACTGAAATCACAAGCATTTGAGCTACACTTCATACTCTTAGTTGCTCCATAAAAATGACAAATTTATCTGGAAGTCCTGTATGCCCTGAAGTCTTTATATCAAACTATAGACAAAAACTCCTGACTAAGCAATGACAAAACCATGATTAACCTGCCAGCAGACGGTCTGCCCTCCAATTTTCTTTCCACTAGGTCTGCAAGGAACAGAAAACTGAAGGACTGGACGGACGACTGCAGACTCCAGGTTGAAAAAGGACCATCTGCAAGCAATCAGCTATTTGGAGGCCCTGGAAAGCCTCCTAAATGCAACTTCTGAGAGATAGAATTAAGGTTACCAGATTTCTTTTGCAGGCAAATCTGGGAAAGTTATCCAACGTGTATGTTGTGGGGAGAGGAAAGGACACCTTAAGGTTTGAGCAACAAACAGTGTCAGTTCCACAGTTTGTTAAAGGCATTAGCACTCTAAGCAAGCCTCAAGTCTTATGTCCCCCTGCTGTCAGATTCAATTGTTTAGTTTTCAAGTCTCACTCGTTGACATGCCCTCCCAGAGGCTCCCAGAGGCTCCTAGACACCACATGGTTTGCCGATGGTTGGCCTGGCCTTGGCAGAAAGGCATGGAGGAGGGAAACAGAGTCATTACTTTGCCTCTCTTTGTCCATCCCATGACAGCAACAATATCACTTCCAAGCAGACAAATCAACAGAGACATAGAAGTAGTGATGCAGTTCCCCTGTACTGTGCAAAATCTAAAGGTTAGGAATGTAAAGTCTAAAAAGCCAGACATATTCATATTACCAAACTGAAAATACGTTTTGTGGCTACCCCTTCTCTCCCCATTGCTAGAAGGAGATGAAGAACCAGGAGCAGGACCTCAAAAAACACCCACAAACAGGAACAGAAGTGAAAGACATCTTGAACAATTTTCAGAAGACTGTGAGAAACTAGCTCAACTTAAGGTAGACAAAGCGATGGGACCGGGTGGGATACACCCTAGAATACTGAGGGAACTTGGGGAAGTTCTAGCAGCTCCACTGACTGACCTTTTCAATGCCTCGTTGGAGTTGGGAGTGGTGCCAAAGGACTGGAGAGAGGCTCATGTGGTGCCTTTACACAAAAGCGGAAGTAAGTATGTAATTGAATACTGCAGGCCGGTTAGTTTAAATTCGGTGGTGAGTAAATTATTGGAAACGCTGCTGAAAGAGAAAATAGTGAGGTTTCTGGAATCCAGCAGATTACAGGATCCGAGGCAAGTCTTGTCAGACAAATCTGATTGATTTCTTTAACTGGATGACAAGGGAGTTGGACCGAGGGAGAGCCCTAGATGTGGTGTATTTAGATTTCAGAAAGCATGTTCCTCACAGAAAACTTGTAAACAAACTGAGCACCCTAGGGTTGGACCCTAAAGTTACTGATTGGGTTAGAAATTGGTTGGGTGGGAGGCGACAAAGAGTACAGGTAAATGGATCTCACTCTGAGGAGAAGGGTGTTACCAGTGATGTGACCCTTGGATCTATCATTGGTCCAATTCTTTTTAACATCTTTGTTAGTGATATAGTGGAAGGGATGTCGGGTAAGGTTTCCCTCTTTGCAGATGATACCAAAATCTGCAATAGAGTAGACACCCAGGAAGGTGTAGATAACATGAGGAGGGATCTAGCTAAGCTTGAAGAATGGTCTAGAATTTGGCAGCTGGGCTTTAATGTTAAAAAATGTAAGGTCATGCATTTGGGCTGCAGCAATCCAAGGGAGCAATATAGTATAGGGGGTGAAGTACCTTTGTCCACTAAAGAAGAGCGGGACCTAGGCGTGGTTGTGTCTGATGATTTTAAAGTAGCTAAACAGGTAGAAAATGTAATGGCAAAAGCTAGAAGGATGCTTGGGTGCATACGGAGAGGAATGGCTAGCAGACAAAAGGAGGTGATAGTGCCTCTGTATAAGTCTTTGGTGCGACCTCATGGGGTATAGTGTGCAATTCTGGATACCGCACCTTCAAAAGGATATAAACAGGATGGAGTCAGTACAGAGGGTGGCTAGTGGTCTTCATTATAAAGCATATGAGGACAGACTTAAGGATCTTAATATGTACACCTTAGAGGAAAGGCAGGCTAGAGGTGATATGACTGAGATGTTTAAATACCTCCGTGGTATAAATGTACAGGGCGCGAGCCTCTTTCAATTGAAAGCAAGTTCTGCTACGAGGGGACATGGGATGAGGGTGAAGGGGGATAGAGTCAGGAGTGATATGCGGAAATATTTCTTTACGGATAGAGTGGTGGATCCGTGGAATAGTCTCCCAGTGGAGGTGGTAGAGATGAGGACAGTATCTGAATTCAAAAAAGCATGGGACAAACACAGAGGGTCTCTAAAGGAAAAAAGGGGACTGTTGTAATTGTTGATATGGAAAGACAGACTAGATAGGCCATGTGGTCTTTTCCTGTCATCATATTTCTAGGTTTCTATCTTTCCTCCGCCTTCAGCTATCCAGTATCTTCCCTTCCCAACTCCCCATGTCCAACATCTCCCCTTCCATTAAATTCCTTACCTCCTCCTGCCCCAGCGATATCCAACATCTTCTCTCTCTTCCTAGTCCCTTTCCAAGCCTGATCCCTCCCCTGTTTGCAGATTGTACCCTACTTTTGCTGAGGTTGTCTTCATTCAGAAAAGCAGTGTGGTGGGCAGCTTGTCCATGGGGTCTTTTCACATGTACATGCTCAAGGCCTGCACATTCCATACCCTCCAATGTAAACTTCCTGTTGGGAGTGGGGAGCCTCAAAGCTCTGAGCTGCCTTCTGCACTGAGGGCTTCTAAATGCCCTGTTCTGCCAGGATTGAGCCTGGCTAGTACTTTTGAGAGACCACCTTGGGATACAAAGTGCTGTAGACTTATTGTATAGAAGAAAGGCCTGGCAATCTTCTTCCAGTTGCACTTTGCCAAGAAAACCCAGGGGCTGGGTGACCAGGATTCACTATTGACTCGACGGCGCACACACAACCACATCTGCACCGTCTGTTGCCGCTTCCCCAAATGGCTGAAATTTGGGACAAGAGGTTGCCATATAGGTGAAAGTCAGGGACACAGCTCTAAAATCAGGGACAGTTCATGAAAATCGGAGACGACTCATAACTTTAGCTGGGGTCATCTTCAGACTGCTATTGATTAGTGGATAGGGTAATGCATCTAAACTTTCTCTCTCTTTGATTGAA
Organism: Ichthyophis bannanicus; assembly: GCA_033557465.1. Taxonomy (NCBI): domain Eukaryota; kingdom Metazoa; phylum Chordata; class Amphibia; order Gymnophiona; family Ichthyophiidae; genus Ichthyophis; species Ichthyophis bannanicus. Next base: position 136,012,524 of record CM066044.1, read on the forward strand.
GTAGTGAAGTTCTTTGATTGTTGAATTTTTGATAACTTTGCAAACAGCTTACTGGCTTTATTTGCCCCTGCACAGTAGGCGATATGTTGCACAAATATTTCTCTCACAACTTGCTACGTCGCGATTTTATTATATGCATATCGCAATTTGACAAGTTCCTGGAAAGGTTTTGGATCATTCGTTTGAGCAAGATGTGTTAGATATCTTTCTTTATCTTTATCTTTATTTAAAATTTGATAAACCGCTTTCCGTCGTAACATAAAGCGGTGTACAATAAAAAGGTTAGCAATGCACAAATAATGAAAAGAACGCCAAAGTAAAATAGAAAAGCAAGTATAAAGAATAAAGGCATAGACAAATAAAGTGACAGAAAACCAAAACTATACAAACAATTAAAGGGCCAATAATTAAAACATAAATTAACAGGACTTTTTTTTAAAAAAAAAAAACAAGTATAATAAAAGGCCCAAAAAGGGGGAGACAAACTAACCATGTTTAGACAAAAGGACACAACTAAACAAAACAGATGGACAAGGTGGACATAACAACAGATAAGTGAGAGGACATCAGGGAGGAACATCAGGAGAGAGATGAAAGGCTTGTTGAAATAAATGGGTTTTTAGTAGTGTTTTAAATTGCGGGTATGAGGGTTCCAAACGGAGAAACGGTGGTAAAGCATTCCAAAGTACTGGACCTAAGAAGAAAAAAGCGGCGTGGCGGGTCTGTTCAAGGTGTGCCTGTGACGGGGAAGGAAGGGACAGACGATTTGCATGAAGGGAACGAAGCTGACGGTAGGGGGTGTGAAGGGAAATTCGATCAGCAAGATAGAGAGGGGTGTTAGTATGGAGAGCACGGTGAATGAGGATAAGAAACTTATATTGAAAACGGAAACGAAGAGGTAACCAATGTAGCCGGAGAAGAATGGGTGTGATATGATCGAAACGGCGTGAAAAAGTGACGAGACGGGCAGCAGTATTTTGAATGCGTTGTAGACGTAGCAGTTGGTATTTTGGGAGGTTAGCAAGAAAGACATTACAGTAATCCAAACGACTAACAACTAAGGTCAGGACAAGGGTGACTAGGGAAGAAACAGGGAGAAGGGGGCGGACAGCTCTAATCTGACGTAAGGTGGCAAAAGATCTACGTGTAAGGGAGGTGAGATATTGATGAAAGGATAGCGTGGGGTCGAGAATTACACCTAGGTAACGGAAAGATGACACAAGAGGGAGGGGGGTAGAATCAATCAGGGGGGCCAAAGAGGGGCAGGAACCAGACAGGGAAACCCACATGGCTGTGGATTTAGATGGATTCAGGTGCAAGAAATTTTCAGATAGCCAAGAAGAGATCCGAGAAAGACAGAGATTTAGCTGGGCAATGTCTAATGTCAGAGGAGAAGCATGGAACAGTAGGATAATATCATCTGCATACATATAGAATGATACAGGAAACTGTTGAATTACTAGGGATAGAGGAGCCAGAAAATATTAAACAGAAGCGGAGAAAGAACAGAACCTTGTGGAACACCGCAAGTGAGAGGAAAAGCAATTGAAGACTGAGTACCAGTGTGAACTGAAAAAGAACGGGTTGTAAGAAAAGAACAGAACCATTGCCAAACCGAGCCTTGTAGTCCCACATCCAAGAGACGAGAGAGCAAAGTACGGTGATCAATCAAGTCAAAAGCCGCAGATAGATCAAGAGACACCAAAAGAGAAATATCACCACGATCGTGTGCCACATGCAAATCGTTAAGGAGTGCTAGAAGGACTGTTTCCGTGCTATGCCCGTGACGAAAGCCAGCCTGACGAGGGTGAAGGGTATTGGTGGATTCAATGTGGGAATTAAGCTGATCAAAAACAAGGCGCTCTAGAAGCTTAGACAAGAAAGGAAGGTTTGAGACAGGACGCCAATGAGAAAGAACAGAAGGATCAAGAGAAGACTGCTTAAGAATAGGGCGAACAATAGCTGATTTCCATAATAAGGGGAATTGACCGGTAGAAAGGCTGGTGTTCATAATGGTGGTAATAATAGGGATAAGCTCTAAAGAAGAGTCAGACAGCCAGGAGGAAGGAATTGGGTCCAGTTTACAGGTAGTTTTATTTGATTTTGTTAGAGCCTGTAGGACTTCAGCAGAGGTGACAGAATGGAAGGAGGACCAGGAATGCGCTAAGGCAAGGTTAGATGGAGTGGGGGATAAAGTAGGGCAGAGTGGGGACAGCGGTGGGGGGGGGGAGGGATGTATAAAGGATGAACGGAGATGGAGTATTTTATCAGAGAAAAACATAGCAAGAGATTGAGGATCAGGAGCCAGGGCTAAGCGCTGTTTATCAGAGGTAACAGTAGAGAGTCTATGCAAGATGGAAAAAAGTTGTCTTGAGGAACTTGCTGCAGTGGCAATTTCGGCCTCATGAAAATCCCGCTTGGCAGATTGGATCGCCTGGCGGTATGCAGAGAAAAGTTGCTGGAAGTGAAGGCGTAGTTCAGGGGAGGGGTGGCGAGTCCATTGTCGTTGTACATGCCGGAGTTGAGTGCGCTGAAGACGGAGAGCAGGAGTGTACCAAGGGGAGTGAGGGGGTCCATGCTTGATTGGGAGTGTCTGAAGCGGGGCCAAGTCGTCCAGTGTAGTTAGCAAAAGAGAGTTCCAGAGGGAAACTTGTTCATTGGAGGAAAGTGTAGCAAAGTTTGGCGGAAAGAGAGAAGAGGCAGGAGGAAAAGCCCTAAGAGTATCAGGGGTGATACGACGGCGAGAGGAGACTGAGGGAGAGGGTAGAGTAGCATCTGCAGATGCTAGGGAGGGGGAAGAGACTGAGAAAAAGATACAAAAATGGTCTGACCAGGGAACACTGACCATGGTAGGGGGAGAGATTGTAGATAACAATGTGTTGGGGGAGAGAATAAGGTCTAATGTATGGCCAGCTATATGGGTAGGGCCAGATACATGCTGCTGCAATGAGATGTCTTGTACTAGATCAAGAAAGGCACGATCTTTCTGTCTGCTAGGGTGATCTATATGGACATTGAAATCGCCTAGTATAATTAGGTTAGGAAATTGAACAGAAATGTCAGTAATGGTCTGGAGAGCTGCATCCCAACGGGTAGCCGTCAGGGAAGGGGGGAGGTAAAGAAGAAGAAAATAAAGGGGGGGAGAGGAGTGAAGACGAAGAAGAAGGGATTCAGAGTAGAGAATAAAGGAAGAGGACACTTCCTCAAGACCAATAGTTGCACTTGGATCTGATAGACATCTGGCATTATCATAATCTTTGCAATTTTGCACATGCTTACTTTTTTTCCCACACCAAACATACAAATGCTTAGATTACAACTTTTTATCTAAGAATTTTATACCAGATGAAAAAATTTGCAGCATCTGAAATGGTTATTGGACAGACGCTGCAATTTGTTTTACATCTGGTATAAAATTCTTAGATACAAATTTGTAATCTAAGCATTTGTATGTTTGGTGTGGGAACAAAAAAATAAGTATGTGTGAAATTGTAAGGATTATGATAATACCAGATGTCTATCAGACCCAAGTTATCTAACACATCATGCAACATTGGACAGGTTTTACAATAAGACTTAATGCTGAAAGGCTGCTTATCTAGGTTTTCATTCACAGTGACATTAAAATCACCTCCAAGAATAATTATTAATAGGTTTCCAATTTTCTCAAAAAAGAATGAAGGGGGGGGATGTGAGAGCGTACAAATTCAATAAGATACATTTATGGCGCCTGATGTACAGACTCAGGTAGTTTGTTCCAGGCATAAGGAGCAGCAAGGTGAAAGCAGCAAAGTCTAGAGTTAGCAATAAAAGAGAAGGGCACAGATAGAAGCGATTTGCCAGAAGAGCGGAGTTCCCAAGGAGGGGTGAAGGGAGAGATACGAGAGGAAAAGTAGTGAGGATCTGCAGAGTGAATGCACTTAGATCTCATCCAGTTCAAATTTCTCCTGCTGACCTATAAGTGCATTCACTCTGCAGCTCCTCACTACCTTTCCTCTCTTATCTCCCTCTACACCCCTCCTTGGGAACTCCGCTCTTCTGGTAAATCACTTCTATCTGTGCCCTTCTCTTCTATTGCTAACTCCAGACTTTGCTCCTTTCACCTTGCTGCTGCTTGTGCCTGGAACAAACGACCCGAATCTGTAGGTCAGGTACCTTCTCTGACCCTTTTCAAATCCAGGCCGAAAACTCACCTCTTCACTGCTGCTTATGGATCTTGACTCACCTGATCTCCTTTGTGTTTCCTTACCATTTGCCCTAGATGTATCCCATGTCTACAGCTACTGTGTTGTGTGTTTTGATTAGATTGTAAGCGCTGATGAGCAGGGACCATCTTTTACATGTGTCTGCACTACCTAGCACTATACAAATTTTCAGTAGTGGTAGTAGTAGTAGTACATTTAAATAAATCCATCTCCCTTCGTTGTCTGATTTTTGTTGGAGAATTTCTAATTCCAACACTTCCAAAACAAGATAGAGACCCCATTCTTCTGTTAATGCTAGGAGAAAAAACATGTTTTTCTAACCAATCAGTTCGAAGATTAACACAGTCTTGATAGTCTAATGTGTTTTTTTGTAGGAAGTCTGTATAGGCCCCTAATGACTTAAGGTAATGGAAAATGTTTTTGACTGGATGGTTAATGTCATGAACGTTCATAGTGACTATTTTAACACTCATTGCAAATAATACATTTGTGGATTAAAATAAGAATCTTGCACATTATATGATAAAAAAGCCATTGTGAAGTCTAACTATTTCCAAGTTATGAAGAAAACAGGGGTTAAAAAGTAAACCCATTCCTCTTAAACCCCAAACTTAAAAAATCATTAAGAACCCAAAACTGTTCCCCTCCCTAAATCCCCAAAAAGCAGACCAGAGTCACATAGCAAGAAAAGACTCAAGCTAAATAGCCCCGGGGAGTTATCAAAAAAGGATTTATCAACTCTATAATCTGACATCCATAAAATCTAATTGCTTCTTATATACGCATCTAGTACAATATAAATTTAAATTTAAAACACAGAAGAGAGCTTTCTGGTTAAATTTAGAACCCAGCAGAGAGCTTGTAGTTTAAATTTCATAATAAGTTAGAGCCTAGCAGCAGCAAAGAGCTATAATTTAAATCAAATCAGTATATAGCTTACCTCAGCTGCACAGGACAGGGTACTGTGTAGCAGCCCTCTTTTAATAAGTGTTATTTCCCTCCCTCCCTACTCAACACCCACCCACCCCTGGGATACTTGTAGCTTTATAGGTACTTACACATTTTAAAAGACAGGTGGTGATCTCAGGTGAAGCTCGTTACCCAAATCAGTCATACACTAAGGACCTGAGATTAATTAAGCTTCAGGTGAACAAGGTATATTAAATGTATTAGGTACAGTTTTATTAGTATAAATATCCATAGCAACCCTTAGTAAGTAAAGAACTTAAAGATCTAAACACAAACTTAAAAATAAGATGCAGACAGCAGTCCAGCAGCGAGGTGGGGGCTTTCCAGTCTTTTGCATTGAGTGTCACATGTATGATTTTCTCCCAGTTGGTGAGAGGTCTTACGTGTGCACTGGGTGCAAGGAGCTCTTTGCTCTCAGGGAATGAGTCCGTTCTCTAGAGGCTAGAGTAGCAGAGTTGGAAAACATAAGAAATACAGAGAGGTACATAGATGAGACCTACAGGGATATAGTCCTGAAGTCCCACCTCCAGTCTGGCAGCATACCTGTTGCCATGGAGGAGAGGGGTCACATGACAGAAGAGCATCACCCTGGTGTGGCAGGAAGTGATCCTGTAACTAGGACCAGTCCTCCAGGTGAAGTAAAACCCTCTCACACTGAGGAAATTCCTCCAGGGTCATGTGCCCATGAGGGAAGGGTTAGGACAGCCGTTATAGCTGGTGATTCGATCATTAGGCATGTAGATAGCTGGGTGGCTGGTGAACGTGAGGATCACCTGGTAACTTGCCTGCCTGGTGCGAAGTTAGCAGACCTCACGCGCCACCTAGATAAGGTCTTAGATAGTGCTGGGGAGGAGTCTGCTGTCTTGGTACATGTCGGTACCAATGACATAGGGAAATGTGGTAGGGAGGTTCTGGAGGCTAAATTTAGGCTTTTAGGTAGGAAGTTGAAATCCAGAACTTCCAGGGTAGTGTTCTCCGAAATGCTTCCCATTCCACGCACAGGACCCAAAAGGCAGGCAGAGCTCCGAAGTCTCAATGCGTGGATGAGACAATGGTGCAGAGATGAGGGTTTTGGATTTGTTAGGAACTGGGGAACATTCTGGGGAAAGGAGGGGCTCTTCCGAAGGGATGGGCTTCACCTTAACCGGGATGGAACCAGGCTGCTGGCATTAACCTTTAAAAAGGAGATAGAGCAGCTTTTAAACTAGATAATAGGGGAAAGCCGACAGTCGTCCAAGAGCGGATGGTTCAGAAGAATGTATCCTTGAAGGATACTACCAAAAGCAGAGAGGTTCTAAAAAAGAGTAAAGTAGCAAAAATGCCCTCGAGAATGGAGCAGACAGAGCTTAAAGATTCCAAATTACCCCTGCCCTAACAATAGCCAGATTAACATGATTAGAAAGAGCCTCTAAAATGCTTGTATGAAAATGCTAGAAGTCTAAAAAAAAAGATGGGAGAGTTAGAATATATAGCACTAAATGAGAGGTTAGATATGATTGGAATATCATAGACATGGTGGAAGGAGGACAACCAGTGGGACACTGTGATACCTGGGTACAAACTACATCGTAATGATAGAGCTGATCAAATTGGTGGAGGGGTTGCGCTCTATGTTAAAGAGGGCATTAAGTCAGAAAGGATTAAAGTTTTGCAGGAAACAAAATTTGCTGTAGAATCTCTATGGATTGAAATGCCATGTAAAAAGGGGAAGGCAATGGCAGTGGGAGTGTACTATTGATCGCCTGGCCAGAATGAACAAATGGATGATGAAATGCTCAAAGAAATCCAGGAAGCTAACAAAAGTTACAGTGCAGTAATAATAATGGGTGATTTCAATTACCCCGGTATCGACTGGGTCAGTGTCACGGCAGGACATGCTAGGGAGATAAATTTCCTAGATGAAATAAATTACTGCTTCTTGGAGCAGCTGGTTCATGAACTGACCAGAGGGGAAGCCATATTAGACCTAGGCCTTAGTGGAACACCAGATCTGGTGCAAGAGATAAGGGTGTTGGGGCCACTTGGCAATAGTGATCATAGCATGATCGCCTTTGATTTAATTAGTGGAGGAGGGATAGTAAGGAAATCCACAGTACTACTTTTTACCTTTCGAAAGGGAGACTATGATAAAATGAGGAAAAGAAAAAACTAAAAGGCGCAGTTGAAAAGGTTAAAGACTTACATCAAGCTTGGGTGTTGTTGAAAACTACTATCTTGGAAGCCCAGACCAGCTGTATTCCATGCTTTAAGAAACGTGGAAGGAAGTCCAAAAAACTGCCAGCATGGTTTAAAGGTTTGGTCACAAAGGCTGTTGTTGCCAAAAAAGCATCTTTCAGGAAATGGAAAAATGAGCCAAACGACGAAACCTGGGAACAGCACAAGCACTGGCAAGTCAAATGCAAGGCATTGATAAGGCAGGCAAAGGGAGAATTTGAGAAGAAGCTTGCTGCGTAAGCAAAAATGCGAAATAAAGACTTTTTCAAGTACATTCGTAGCAAAAAACCTGTGAGAGTGTCAGTTGGTCCATTAGATGATAGAGGGCTTAAAGGGGCACTAAGAGGCGACAAGGCGATAGCGGAAAGACTGAATGAATTCTTTGCTTCGGTCTTTACTGAGGAAGGATGTAGGGATGTTACCCATGACTGAAGTGCTATTTAAAGGTGCGGAAGAATTGAAGGAAATATCCATACATCGGGAAGATGTATTACAAATATTAGATAAACTGAAGAGTAGCAGATCACCTGGGCCGGATGGTATACATCCAAGGTGTTGAATGAACTGAAATATGAGATTGCAGACCTGCTATTAGTAATCTGTGAACTATCATTGAACTCATCTCTAATACCTGAAGATTGGAGGATCGCCAATGTAACGCCAATTTTTAAAAAGGGTTCCAGTGGTGATCTGGGAAACTACAGACCAGTGAGCCTGACATTAGTACCGGGAAAAATGGTAGAAAGCATCATAAAGAATAAAATTACTCAGCATGTAGATAGTCATGGCCTAATGGGAGACAGCCAACATGGCTTTAGACAAGGAAGATCTTGTCTTACTAATCTGTTATGTTTTTTTGAAGGTGTGAATAAACAGGTGGACAAAGGTGAGTCAGTTGATATAGTGTATCTGGACTTTCAGAAAGCCTTTGACAAGTTCCCTCATCACAGACTTTGGCAAAAGAGTCATGGAATAGGAGGCAGTGTACTACTATGGATCAGGAACTGGTTAAAAGATAGAAAGTAGAGGGTAGGGCTAAATGGCCAATTTTCCCAATGGAGAAAGGTGAATAGTGGTGTACCCCTGGGATCTGTGCTGGGTCCGCTGCTTTTTGACATATTCATAAATGACCTGGAAAGTAGAATAACAAGTGAGGTTATCAAATTTGCAGATGACACAAATCTATTTAAAGTTATTAAAACCCAAGAGGATTGTGGAAAATTGCAAGAGAATCTTGATAAATTGGAAGACTGGGCATCAAAATGGCAAATGAAATTTAATGTGGACAAGTGCAAAGTTATGCACCTAGGGAAGAACAACCCAAACTATGGTTACATGATGCAAGCTTCCACATTAGGAACCACCACCCAGGAAAAAGATTTAGGCGTCATTGTGGATAACATGTTAAAACCCTTGGCCCAGTGTGCAGCGGCGGCCAAGAGAGCAAATTAAATGCTAAGTATCATAAGGAAAGGAATGGAAAATAAAACAAAAGATATTAAGAAACCATCCCCCATCCCCTACTAGAGCCCCCTACACAACATAACGCTCAAGCCCCAAGCTTTCTCTCGCCAGCCTGGAAGCATCTTATGTACTTTTAGATCAACTATCATCTATTATGCCATATCTTTATGTATATAGTTTCATGTATTCCGCATCTATCCTGATATATGTCAATATGTAAATAGTTACCCATGTTCTCCAAGTTCTATTCCCTGTTATAATGTAAACTCAATCAGTCTTCTCTGATCTGAGTATTCTTTGTTAAATGTAAACCGCACTGATAACAAATAGTGCGGTATATAAGAATTGTTAAATAAATAAATAATTATAATGCCTCTATATCGTTCCATGGTGAGACCGCACCTTGAATATTGTGTGCAATTCTGGTCGCCGTATCTTAAAAAGGATATAGCATTATTAGAAAAGGTTCAGAGAAGAGCCACCAAAATGGTAAAGGGGATGGAAGGATACTCCTATGAAGAAAGACTAAAAAGGTTAGGGCTCTTCAACCTAGAAAAGAGACGGCTGAAGGGAGATATGATAGAAGTCTATAAATTAATGAACGGAGTGGAACGGGTAAACGTAGATTGATTGTTTACGTTATCAGAATATAGAAAGACTAGGGGACATGCAATGAAGCTACAGGGTAAACTATTTAAGACTAATAAAAGAAAATGTTTTTTCACTCAACGTGTAATCAATCTCTGGAATTTGTTACCGGAGGATGTAGTAAAGGCTGTTAGTGTAGCTGAGTTTAAAAAAGGTTTGGACAAGTTCCTGGAGGAAAGGTCCATAAACCATTAAGAAGGGACCCAGGATATCAATTCTTGACCCAGTACAAGCATTGTGGAACCTGCGTCTTTTGGTGAAACTGCTAGGTACGTATGACCTAGATTAGCCACTGTTGGAAACAGGATACTGGGCTTGATGGGCCTTGGTCTGACCCAGTATGGCATATCTTATGTTCTTATGTAATTCATTGGGCTAGATATTCAGTACTGCAATAGGAGGAATCATATGTGTCCCTTCTGTGGTCATCTTAAACGAGTTTATTTTGTAACCTCTATATTCTTCAGTTTAAGCCCTCTTTTAACAGCAACTGCATACACTCAAACCATTTTCCAGGTGTTAGAAACTTTCTTGAGAAGTTCAACAGGAAAGACGATTAATATATCACAAATGTTTCTGAAGTAATGCCCTGAATGAGTTTTGAGAAGGGACTTAGACACCCTCTCATGCAAGGAAAAAAGATCACCCCGACCCATATTTACAGCCATCAAGAGACATAGCAATAAGCCACACATACCCATACAGTTGAAACATTAAACAAGCAAAAAGAAAAACCAAAACCTAAATCTGTAAATGATGCTATGGCAAGATCTAAACTCTTTCGCATATCTATTGCATATAACTCATTCATGCAAGTCGCTAAAGTCTGGAAGGAGTGGATAGAGGGCAGTCAAAAATTATGGCTAGGCGCTCCCACTTCTCTAAAGAGTTTGTTTCTACAAGGCATGTAATAGAATCCTAGGTTGCAATGGTTATAAAACTGAACCCTGGACAAGGAACTGAATCTACAATCACACATAAACAGAACCATCAAAAGCGCATACCACAGGATGAGAATTATCCGACGCCTCAAGCCCCTTCTCGCCCCAGAACACTTCCGTACAGTCTGCCAGGCACTAATAACCCCACTACTAGACTTCTGCAACCCAATATATCTCGGTCTATCAGAACAAACTCTTAGATCGCTACAGTTGGCACAAAACACAGCAGCTCGCATAATTTCTGGCACAACAAGACATGAACACATCACACCCATACTGAAAGACCTCCATTGGCTCCCAAACAGCTCACATATCAAATATAAGACAGTCATAAATATCTTCAAGATCAAACAACAGTCATCAGCCCTCTGCCTACATACACTCATACATCCAGACAGAAGCACACGACCAAGGAGGAGAGGCACTTCCAATCGCGTTAACACCCCAAAAGATTTGGAACACCCTCCCAGATGAACTAAGACTAACAAAAGACCTCAAAGACTTTCGGAAACTGTTTAAGACAACACTATTCATTGATCACTATGGACACATCACATGATCCACTCAAAAGCAAGAACATAAGACCAACCCCCCTCCCCGTCCCTGTACATAAGAATGTATATAGCTCATAATATAAATAGCTCAAAAGAATCTAATATACACCAACACAAACACACAATCTGTATCACTGCATGAACACACTTGAACCACTCTTATGATTGTTTGCTGTGGAAACCGCCTTGATTAAAGGAGAAGGCGGTATAGAAAATCTTTTAAATAAATAAAATAAATAAATAAAATATGAAGAATTTGCATTGGATTAATGCAATATGCTAAAGTCTCACAGGCATTCACTGAAGCTAAGATGGCAACTGCATGGCTAATTATATATTTAAAATAGTCATATTCATGCATGTTTATTCAAATAAAATCTGGGTGTCATTATAACCTTCATGCAATGCGTTTCTCCATATCAAGTTGATAGTCAATCCGGCTGCCTCATCTCCGTTAGTGGCGACTTCCTTGTGATGTTCTGAAGTGATGGAGAATGACATAATAGCACCAATGCATGAGAGGAAGGCAGACGACACCCTAAGCAACAAACTTCAAAGTAGTCAACCTGTGGAGAAATCCATTGGAACAGTGTACATGTTGCCATCAATATTCAATCATAAACATCATGCACAGTCGTGCGAAGCCCCAATCTATGCATTTAATTCAATGATTGAGCTTTCCAGCAATGTATTCAGAATCGGGCACACTAGCCAGACCTCCAGACATTGCAAAAATCAAGAATTAATTATTACATATATAAGGTCTAATAAACTAATTGCCTAACACTGCAGAAGCAATTAACTCAATCAGTTCATTTCGAGAGTCTAAAAAAAGCTTTAAGTCCTCAGGATCTTGATACAATGTAGTACGGTGGATGTACGTAACCTTCATCTTTGCGGGTAAAATAGACTGTATTGGGCACCAATAGTTTTCAAAGACTGATGGAGACTGAGAAATGATTTATGCTGAGCAACTGTCTCCTTGGCAAGGTCTGTAACGAGCAATAAATTTTTCTCATTAAATTTCATTTTCTCCGACATCTCTCTAGCAAGTGTTAGCAATTGTAATACTTGTTGAAAATGATTAAACCTTAAAAGAATAGAGTGAGCATGATGTTGGTTAGACACAGGAGAGCATTGTGCTGATTCGTTTCACTTTTTTTTCCTATAATTTGTTTGTTTTGTGTACCACAAAGTTGATGATGATGCATCTCCTGGGTCTTCTTGGCAAAGTGTGACTCATCTCCTGGGTTTTCTTGGCAAGATGTGATGGGAAGTAGATCAGGGGTAGCAGAACGGCCATATCATGGGAGGGGGGGCAAGCTCAGTTCTGACTGCCCCAAGTTCCACTCTAGCCCACGCAGACTTCCTCTCCTGTTCTGCCCACGACGATCCAATTTCCCACAGGCAAGAGAGAAGGAGGATCGTGACAAAGACTCCTTCTGTATGGCCCCAATCTCCTGCAGACAGAAAGGAGTCTTTGCCATGATTGTGGCTATTCCTTTCTCTTTTACCTGTGGGAGATCGAATCCCTGTGGCAGACAACCTGTATGGAGGCCATGATTGCAGCCTTCACCTCCTGTTCTGCTCAGGAGGATCCAATTTCCAGCGGGCAGAAGAGAAAGGAATGGCTGCAATCGTAGCAAAGACTCCTTCTGTCTACCTGCAGGAGAGCAGGGCAGACAGGAGGAGTCTTTGCTGTGATCATGGCTGCTCTCTTCTCTTTTGCCTGTGGGAGATGGGATCCCCGCGGGCGAAAGAGGAGGGGAAGGCTGCGATCACAGCCTCCATGCAGTTTACGACTGACACCTGACAGACAAACTTTTGGTGGGGCCAGGGCCCATTTGGCCCACCCCATTCTGACACCTATGAAGTAGATTGCCAGACCTTTCTTCCATGCAGTAAGCTTATATCTGCTGGTATTCCAAGGTGGTCTTCCATTCAAATACTAGCCAGGCCTGACCTACTTAGCTTCCAAAAAGCAGACAAGATCAGGTTCATTCAGGGTGCCACAGCAGTTTTGTAGTTATATGGCTCCATTTGTTTTGCAAGTCTGAAAAGCATTCACTAGCAGTGAACAGTTTAACCACTTATGAGGCACTGTGAAAACCTTTCAGGATGGGCCCCTTTTAATTTTTCCTACATTAACCCCACCCCAATGTGAATAACTGAGAAACTTTGCACTGTTTTGCCTACTAGCCATATACTTAGAAAACACAAAGGAGTCTTTTAAGCTAGCAAACACAAGAAGACACACAATTACAATATATCTCTATGAAACTATAGTGAAAAAATCTTTAAGGAGCATAGCCGTATTTAAAACGATACAAATGTCATCACATGTGCAATTCTACCTAGATAAAGCAGTTTCATCTGTTTTGCAAGAAAATATTTTAATCATCTGAGTATCCCTTATGACTTGTAGAATCCTTCCAAAATCCCTTGGGGAGAGGGCATAAATGATGCATCTGTTGACAACCTGCTTCTTGTATTTGCACACTGTGTCATGCTGAACTCCTTTTAGCCTGCCCAGCACAGAGCTGCCCATACAAACAGGCGATTTGTATGGGGAGCTCTGTTCGTGGGAGGGAGGGGCGTAACACAGGCGGAATGAGGGTGGGTGGTAGGTGGAGAGTGACCCCAGACATATAGTGCTAATTCTGAGGTCGGTCCTGTATATCCAGGGCCTCAAATCTAGACTGGGGACTTATTCCACCTCAAAAGTGGAATAGATCCCCCTGAACAGAGGGGTATCATGGTGCGGAACCTGGGAACCCAGGTGAAGGGGGTCCCCACAGCCTGACCCTGGCCACAAAAGGCCAGATTGGGGGTTGGGCTGTGGGGACCAATGTTTGTTTCCTGCGACAGGGGATTGCGGTTCCTGAATAGAGCCGTAGTGCCATGGCGACGGGACACCATAGCACTGCAGCTCCATTCAGGAGCCTGGCTGAGTTAGCCAGGTATGTGGGCCATATGTGCGGCCAATTGGAATTGGGCCAGAGCCTCCACATCCAGGCTATAGACCCAATTCTGATCCTGTGGGCACGTCTAGCCCCCGCATGATCAGAATCGAGTCTACCTCTGTATGGCCCGATTCTGATCGGCCATACAAGGGGGAGACGGCCAGCACAGAATGCCCCTCACAGTGACTAGCAGGCCTGCAGGTTGCACTGTGCACTGTCACAGTACAATTACCAGATTGCCAAAATAGTGTGCCACACAGCCCCACCTGCAGCATGCCCATAGTGCACAGTAACTAATCCCGTAAATCTTCCCTTTGCATCCTTCTCATGACTCCAGCAAGGGAAGTTACGACAGACATTTCCTCCACATGAATATGAGGAGTGTGTACACACACGTGTTATTGGCACAGCACTTGAGCCCTGAAGCTGCTTAAACATAAGAACATAAGACATGCCATACTGGGTCAGACCAAGGTCCATCAAGCCCAGTATCCTGTTTCCAACAGTGGCCAATCTAGGTCATACGTACCTAGCAGTTTCCCCAAAAGACACAGGTTGCGCAATGCTTGTACTGGGTCAAGCATTGATATCCTGGGCCCCTTCTTAATAATGGCTTATGGACCTTTCCTCCAGGAACTTGTCCAAACCTTTTTTAAACCCGGCTACACAGAACCCGGCCACAGAACCCCTCAGCAGGGGCCTCTGTCAAACCATTGGAAGTGAAAGAGTGTACTTTTAAGAAGAGGCCAGCATGGAGTAAGATGCCTTCCTCCAGGCTGGATCACAAGGCTGCCTTGACAATGTCCCCAGCCCCACTGGTCACCATGACTAACCTGTGCCCCTAGCCCAACCATGCAGGGTGAGGAGGAACAGGATCCTCTGTGGGCTCCAGCCATCTTTCTCTGGGGCTCTTGATCCCAATGGTGCTGCGGCTTTGTTCTCACTTGCCTCCCCAGCTCCTAGAATTCTAAGATAGAGGTAGCAATGCAGATGCAGGGGCTGGGCTGAGAGCAGAAGCTGTTTCATTCACTGAGAAAGCAGGGACAGGGGGAGCCATAGCGGGGCAAGTGGTGCCCTTAGCCAGGCCAGAACAATTGAACTGGCGCAAGACAGGCCATGAGCACAGAGAGTCACCATCCCCTGACCAAAACGTCTGCAAATTGGAACCAGAAGTCTAACTGCAGCTCCCACCCCCATATGCTCTGGCCTGAAACAGAAAAACAGCAGTAGCCACACAGCTGGATCCCACAGAATATAGAAAAAACACAAAATTTCAGCAGCCTGTACTCAGGATAACGTTGTCTATGGGCAGCTGAGCACCTGTTATGCAGGGGTCTGGGGCAGCCATCCCTGTTGCCCATAGGGAAAAGAGGCTCTGATATTCAGTACTCACTAAGCATTCATTATTTTGTTTTTACAAAATGAAAGGAAAAGATAGGAAAAAACCACAGAAACTAATAACCTAAGATTCCAAGAGACACAATAGATAATCGGCTCATTCCATCACTTTCTTTGGTTCTTGTTAAGGCGCATCTAAATTTGCTTTCTCAAGCATATCTCAGATCAGTATTTCCTTATTTAGTTCATTTGGTTTAAAGAAAGAAGACCACTTCTGTCAGAAATAAACCTCTCCCTAGCCCTCCCCCAGAGGGTTTTACTCTGTATTTTGAAATTTTCTTCACCATGCAGAAGCAGATTCCTGTCGCTCCTGCCCTACCACAGTGGCTATTGCACATGCTGCCAGCAGACTGAGGTTGGCACCGTGTTGATTTCTGCTGTGCATGAAAATGGTACTGGCTGTTTGGAGTCAGATGGAGAAACCTTAACAGAGGAAAACTCTTCCCTCCCCTGCCCCCTTCCCACTCTGGGAATAAATCTTGTCAGGACAGACAAAAGGCAATGCAAGTCAGTGCTGGTATTCAGGACAGATTAGCCAGCATAATCCAGGCAACTCAGACAGGCCTAAAGATAACTCGGTCTGGATATCCATAGCAAAGCTAGCTGGACAAAATATGCTTCTGCTCCACGGATCTACTATCTTTTTTCTGGTTAAACATTTCCATATTTCATCTCTCAATCACCTCTTTTCAGACTCTTTTCTGGTGTTCATGTATTCAGTTTTTACTGAATGTCACCCGTCTTTTAGTACTCTCAATGATATTTTATCAGGTGCTTATTTTTATGACATGCCTTTCGAGACAGTCTTCTACTGCACTGCTGAAGATGAAGATAACATGATGGGGGCCTTTCAGATTAAATTATGTTAATACTGCTTTGTGACTGCTCCACATAACTAGGCACTTAGGGGCATGTTTACTAAACCACGCTACCAGGGTAGAGTGGGGTTAGTGCGCAGTTTGGGTGCCACAATAAAAATAGCACAGGGTCCCCATGCTAAAAACCCTGTGCTCCTTAGTAGCATGCATGGGGGTGGGAACTGGGTGAGACATGGGTGGGTGCATCAGAGCTACTGCAGGAGTTAATGGCCTGCGCTAATTGCAATTACTGTCTCAATAGATGGCATTAGTTGCATCTGCATGGTAGCTTATGTGGCACCACGGCCTAGGCCCATACTAACCACAGTTACCGTTGACCCTCACACTGGTACCTCAGCCAGCACACACATTACCAGTGTGGATTTTAGTAAACATGCCCCTTAGTGCAATTTTTGTATTAAGAGCAGAAGAAATGTCATACTGGCTTAGACCAAAGATCTATGAAGCCCAGTATCCTGCTTCTAACTGTAGCCAATCCAGATCACATGTACCTGGCAGGATCCCAAAAGTAACCAAATTGTATGCTACTTACCCCCAGAGACAGCTGTGGATTTCTTCAGGTCTACCTTAGGAATGGTTTATGGACTTTTCCTGTAGGAAGATGTCCAACTTTCTGAAACCCAGCTATGCTAACTGCTTTTACCACATCCTCCAGCAACGAATTCCAGAATTTAATCATTTGTTTGAAATCTCTTACTTTGTAACTTTACAGCATGTCCTGTAGTCTTTGTACTTTTTAAAAAAGAAAACAACTCATTCATGTTTACCTGTTCTGCTCCACTCATGATTTTATAGACCTCTAGCTTATCTCCTCTCCGCAATCTCTTCTCCAAGCTGAAGAGCCATAACCTCTTAAACCTTTCCTCGTCCTCTTTATTTCGGTCACCCTTCTCTGTATCTTTTGTAATTCCACTATATCAGTGGTGTTCCCAGCCCCTTGGGTACCCAGGGCATCTGCACCCTCTTGGGGCCAATGCTCCTCCCACCAATGGCACGATGCAGCATGGAGCGGTTTGATGAAACTTCCCTGCCCAGCCTACACTTAGGAGGCAGTGTGGCTAACTTCCTTAAAGACGAATGGCTTGCCGCGCTGCCTCCAATCTTGGCCCAAAAGCTCTTCTCTCCCAAGCTGACTTATGATGTGCAAGACTTAGGTCGGGAGAGAAGAGCCACCAGGACCAGGGACTGTGAAAGGGCTTTTTCATTGGGAGAACCCAAGCCCCACCCCAGGGGCAGAGACCCTTCCTGTTCAGTCCGCTGGGATCTAATCTCCCTTAGGCAGACCGGAAGGGGCTTTTCTTCTTCTGCTCCCAGCAGATAGGATCCCTGTGCACAACCTGCTGTCTGCAATGCTGTGGTTTTTGGTGGGGCCAGAGCCCATGTGGCCCACCTCTTTTCTACGCATATGGCTGGATGTGAATTGGAGGCAGCGCGGCACACCACCCAGCTTTAATGTAAGCTTTCCATGCTGCCTCCTAAGTGTAGGCCCGGAGGGGGGGGTGCATCCTCTCCTGGCAGGCACCCAGGATGGGCCGCGCCCACCACTACTTGGTATGCCACTGCACTATAGAATTTTTGAGAAGTAGCGACCAGAATTGCACACTATGGAGCAATTCAGAGGCATTTTGATATTCTGTGTTTTATTCTCCATTTCTTTCTTAATCATTTTCTAGGGTTCTTTTGGGGAGGTTCTTAGCCACCGCCACACACTGAGCAGAGAATTTCAACGTATTGTTCACGATGACGCCAAGATCCTTTTCCTGGCTCATGGTACCTAATGTGGAACTTAGCATTGTGTATCTATAGTTTGGATAATTCTTCCCTACATGTATCACTGCACTTGTCCATATTAAATTTCAGCTGACATTTGAATCCCCAGTCCACATATGGATTAACATGTACAAAATTAACTTGCACACACAGAAAAACTAACATGCTTAGAAGGCACGCAATTATGCAATGATGTGCTTTTCTGACAATCTGTATGTAAACAAAATTTGTACCTGCCTTGATTCGGCAGTTACACAATAGTAATCCTACCCGCTTCTGATCGCTGGAAGGAGCGGGCTACAAATGCTTGCTAAATAAATAAAAATAAATTAAGATGAATATGCACAAAAACACAAGGAAATTGCTAAAACTTGGTTATATGTGGACCTTGGGCCGGAAGGACTGGGGTTTCTAGTCCCACAGGTGCTCCTTGTGGTCTTGGGCAAGCCACTTAACCCTCCATTGCCCATGTTCCCTGTAAAATAGTTATCTCCAAGTTATAATGCCCTGTTCAATGTAATTTCAGTTTGTTCAATGTAAACCGCCTTGATATCATGAAAGGCGGTATATAAGAAATGTTAAATAAAAATAAAAATAAAAATAAATAAATGATGAGTAACTGAACCTTTATTTGGCCCTGCAAATCTCTATTCTTTATAATTATTTCTTACATTTTTCCCAGCACTGACATCAGGTTCACCAGACTACAGTTTCTCGATCAACTCTGGAACCCTTTCTAGAAGCTGGTGGTACATTGACCACCTTCCAATCTTCAGATATCGCAGAGAATTGGCAGTGCAACTCAATGTGAGCCTTTGAGTCAACAGTGACTCCTGCGAACTCAGCAGTTCCTGGGTTTTCTTGGCAATCTGACCGGAAGTAGATTGCCAGGTCTTTCTTCCGAGGCAATGGAGGTTACAAATAACTAATTAACTCAAGGTTACATGGCAACCAGCCTAAAGCAAGCATCAATATGACCAGTTCTAAAAAAACCCACCATTGGACCTCACCAACCCCGGCTCATACCACCCCATCTCCAGCCTACCATTCCTGGCTAAAATGATTGAAAAAAAAGGTACATATCCAGCTACAACCTCAATGCCCCCTTGGACCCACAGCAACATGGCTTCAGACCTAACCACAGTGTTGATATGCTCCAAATATCTCTAATGGACAGACTAATTCAGGGAATCCAGAAGCCCTACCTAGGATTCCTCCTCATGTTCTTGGACATAACATCCACATTTGATTCAGTCCCCCCATGACTCTCTACTCCACAGACTATAAGAAAAAGCTCTTTGCGGCACCACACTGAAATGGTTCACCTCCTACTTAAACTGACAGAATACAGCAAATAGGTTCGCTGAAGCCACCTCAACCCCATTGCAGCTGAAACAGGGCATTCCCCAAGGGCTCACACTATCGGCACTCCTCCTCAATATCTTCATACAGCCTATATGCTCAATTGTATAGTCACACACATATATTACATCTACACCGAAGATATAATGCTCTATATACCGTTCTCCACAATGCAACCTAACTATACTCCTCTGACAAGGTGCTTAAAGGGCATCATGCAATGGTTCACTGACCACAATTTAACTGTGAACCTCAACAAAACTGAAATCCTTTTCATCTAAAGAGACATCAACTTCTGCCCTCAAACACACATGACAATGACTGGTGCACAACTACACTTCAAACCAGAGGTTTGTTACCTTTGGATAATCTTGGACCAATACCTAACTATACAATCACATCATCAGATACACTACACTACTCGACTCATATACCAGAAGCTAAAACACTCCAATCATCTGCTGAACCCTTTCTTAATACATCACATGATTTCCATAATGGTGCTTACCACGAGTCCCTTGTGTTTCTCGACTCCATATGGATTACTGGTAACATCTCTAACCTTCGTCAATGGTCTCCGGGCAGATTAGCTAGTAATTCACGTGAAGCCTATACAGCTAGGCACAGAACACTGGTTGCTCACAAAGTGCCAAGAGCACAACTGCTCCACTACTCAAATGCACATACATTGGCCTACCAGATTACTATCGGAATCAAATACAAGGTCATCACCTTCACCGCCTTTTGCTAATCAACTTTTCCTTCGCCCCATTTACGAAAAATGCCCCTCTCCCCCTAATTCCCGAAGTTGCCGCTGAACAAACATAGACAGAGATGACGATCAACATGGCAATGCAATGTACTGTCGCGCTCAACCAATCCCTCAGATTCAAGCAATCAGTAACAGCTATCAAGTCAGAATCCTATCTTGCTTTGTGCCGCCTAAGATATTGGGGGATTCAGCTAAGTACTTCCTTGCCTTGAGGTACATTAATACTTCAGCAGTTTAAAATGTTTTAGCGTGCATTTGATTAAATAAGGACATGGAACTTCAGTTTAAGGTGTTCTTGGCCTGTGAGGCAACATCTGTCCGATGGCAAAAATTGTGTTTAGGAGGTGCATTAGTATATTCGGCAACGCTGCTACTTTTTGTTCTGTACTTAAGATATTGTGAATGGCGCTCTTCTGAGAGGCCACATGACAATCCCCCATGACATCACAGGACCTCACGCGACTTCTGTGCAAGAAATACAGACTCATCTCTTTAGGGAAGACTTTGGTAGCTAGTCCTAACTACGCTGCATCAAGTTGAAATTAAAACGCGCCATACATAACCTTACCAGGACCTGCCCTCACAGCAGAAACACAAAAATTTCCCTTGAATTGAATTGTAAACCAAGTGACAAGATCACCCATGACGCATATCACCAAGTGTCTAATGAGGAGTAAAAATCAAACTACTGCTAAAGCGCTAACATGTAATATTAGCAACGCTGCTGCATCTCAGTTTTATATATTTAAGGTATTGTTATTTTTTATACCGCTTCCTCTCCCAAAGATCAGGGGGCGGTTTACAAAGGAACATTTCCTTACTCGAACAATAAGGTTTAAAATAATTAGGTTGTAACAGGGGCTTTAAAAACTAATGTAGCATGGTATGATTGTTACTTAGAGGGATGATGCATCTTACATAAACAAGTTCAGATGATATACTTATCTAAATGTTCAATGTACACCTCAACATCATGTTTCCACAAGTTGAAGACGGCATTTAAATTAGTTCGCTTGTAAGCTGCTTTGGGCTTATAAGATAAGGAAGAAAGTAAAAAAAGTTAAATATAAATAATATAAGCTAATTATAGTTATGGCAATTTCATTTTTGAGTTCTTTCAGTATTCTGGGGTGTACTACCAGCCAGTCAAGAGTGATTTACTACTCATTTTCGTTTGCCTCTATTCATACTTTCTGCAGGTCATGTGCAATTTGATATCTAGGTCGGCTCCAACTCCTAATCGATCATTAAATAGGCATTTCCAGAGCGATGGGTGGCTGCCTTACATCCTTCTCAGAAGCCAAAAAATGCATCCCCTAGTCTTTTTGGGGGGGGCTCTGTAGGCACTTTTGTCTTTCCGTGTGCC
Organism: Ichthyophis bannanicus; assembly: GCA_033557465.1. NCBI lineage: Eukaryota > Metazoa > Chordata > Amphibia > Gymnophiona > Ichthyophiidae > Ichthyophis > Ichthyophis bannanicus. The sequence goes on from CM066044.1 coordinate 136,034,028, forward strand.
GCCTTTTAAGACCTTCAGGGGTAATCTAATGGTGACAAATCTCACCTCACTTCACGAGGCTTCTTGCTTCAAATATAGGTTATTACTATTTGCTTCTTATGGGCAAGCTTCTTGCTTCCAAATTCTCTTTTTGTCTACCTCGCCTATCAGTGGCTTCACAATTATGCTTATACTTTTCCTCCGCTTTTCTCTCATTTGAATCTGCTTTCCATTTGTGTGAAAGGTGTTGTCGGGGTTTTTTCCGCTCATGCATAGTATTTATATGTAAAAATGTATTTTCTTCACGTGATTTATTATTTAATTTTTATAAATTCCACCAAAAACATTCCAGCAGAACAAGAATGCGAGAAACAGGATGAATCATTCCATACAATGCCACTAAAACACTAAAGAAAATAAAAAGTAAAAGATTCAACGTTACATCCCCCCTTATATTAGCCCACAATCTTTAGGGCCTTTGCCAGGGAGGCTACAGGAAATTAAACACATAAGAACATTAATCATCAAAGCCATGATGGAGACTTACGTGTCAGCTATGTTGGAAGCATTTTGTACCACAATACCTCCCCCCTAGCTACAAGAAATTCCAATAACTGACTAGGCTCAAAAAAAAGAAAAGACTTATCCATCAAAGGTAATTATACCTCGAGAGGCAAATCTTAACATAAAACTACCACCCGAGGGATGAGGACTCGTTCGGAACGAAGACCACAGACTTCCTTCCCTCCTTGCCTGGGTGACACGAGCAAGGTCAGGAAACAATATATACTTTAGAGCCCATAAAAAAGTACATTGAAATTTTCTAAAGTATGCTTGAAAGAATCAAATGATTTATCAGGATCCCGGCTAGGTTCAAAAGCAAAGGTAGTTCGACCGTTCCACCACTTCCAAAGAATCGTCCAAGAAAGCCATAAAGATCCTCCAGTGCCTTGAAACAGATTTTCGCCGAGGTGGGACGCTTAGACACCCAGAGGCCTAACGGATATATACTGTGCGCAAACTATAGGAGGCACTTTTCACTGGTAAGTTTACAGCACTTCCTGAAGATATTTGCGGGCCATCTCCAAAGAGCGACATAATGGGAGACTTAGGAAAAATTCAATAACCTCAAGTTATTCCTACGCACATAATTCTCAAAATCGTCATCCCTTTTTAGACAGCAAGATTGTAGTCCTTCACTTGGGCAGCACAGAGTCCCCGAAGATGTTCCAACTACCGTCTCCACACAACCGGTCAAAACGCGACCGAGCCTGATCCTCTTGCAAACTTTTCAACCTGAGCAAAGTTCACTTCTCAACGAAAGGGATCCCATTGTTTTTTTTTCACAACTAACACCCACAAACAGCCACTAAGGAAGTTTACATCCCTGAGTTAGCCACAGCGGCAGGTTGCTGTCGGTCGTTGAGACGCTTTGACGCGTACTGCTCTCAGCTCGGAGAGTTCGGCTGCTTTAGAATGGGCGCC